>JAQBSW010002761.1:0-96461 GCA_029291075.1 Eudiplozoon nipponicum | reverse complement strand
TATATATATATATATGATAGCATCCTCCACTTCGTTGGTAGTTATGCTGCTGATGAAGATGATAATAAGGATGAGGCTGAGAATGAGTAGGAACAGGGGAAGGACGATTTTGGAACATTCGTAGTTACTTTTATTTTCATACACGATATATATATATATATATATATATATATATATATATATATATATATATATATATATATATGATAGCATCCTCCACTTCGTTGGTAGTTATGCCGCTGATGAAGATGATAATATGGATGAGGCTGAGAATGAGTAGGAACACGGGAAGGACGATTTCGGAACATCGCAGTTTCTTTTATTTTCATACACGATATATATTTCTTAATTACTGGTCAAGATTATAATAAGAATATATGCACGAAGACCAACCTGAAGTAAAGCAAAGTTATCTTGCAGACACGCCATTCCGGAAACACGACTCGAATACGTTCTACTATGATTTCTCCTTTTCTTTTTCTTCTTCAAAGCTGATTGCCTTTGGCTGAGCCCATCCAAATTATTTTCGGCGCTAGAAACTGGAAATTCAACATCGTCATAGTCCTCCTCGTTATCGCCGTCAAGCTGGTCATCATCAGGAACCTCTTCAGATGGGCAATAAACTGATATGTCAGCTAGACACACGTCAAATACTCGCGGATCCATATCTAAACTAATGGCACGACTCATTAGAACACGCTCCACCTCGTGCGAACATTCAGTAGACAGACGTCTTCTATGTACACCGCTGACGTTCGCTCGAGTTGGACCTCCATCGGCAACCACACGGGTATTCGGCTCGCCGATTTCATCTTTCGATTCACGCAAGTGTGCGTACAAACAGTTAAATACTATTGAGTTAGTAGCCCATTTCCCCTTGTTTATCTCACATATGTCTTGAGCATCTTGCGAGCATGCTCTAAACCATCGAATGAGATTGAAGAAAGTAAAAACGAAATAACAAAAAAATTGCCAAAATATCGAAAAACAGTTGCATAATACAAATATAACTTTTTCTACAGCATTATCCAGAACAACATGGATTTTAGCGTGTAGTACTTTTCTACATGCATATATAAATGCATAAATACGTACAAACAAACACATACATACACACATGCATACATACATTTTCACATGCATGCATGCATTCATACAGTTGTGAATTAGGCGTTGTGTACCTAGTAACCAATTAGTTAAAAAATGACCAGAAGCATAAAATAAAGACAGCAGGAACGGAAGGTATAAACTCATGTGCACAATCGTTTCGTGCTTACTGCCGACTCATAACAATGAGCCGGTATTACGCTCTAGGCCAACTATATATTTGGGTGAGGAATGTGGAACAATTAGACGGTACCATCTCCTATACGAATGCGTACACCTGTAGTGGGTGGAACTAACTTGGTATAAAGTCATCAACAATGCGATTCCTCGTGGTTAGTGTGGATACGCTGCGAAGTGATCAATTGACCGACATTGTAAACAATAGTATCCGGCCGAGAGTGTTTAATCTTAAACTTTTTAAGATTCCAGCATTCGACCGGAGTTACTTCTGTGGTCTGGTGATCGCAAGCGTTGCCGCAACCAATGAAATCAACGTTCAAAAGCAAAGTAACATGGTGATGTTGATTCTAGTAGCGGCTGAATCAAGCTGAACTGCTCATAAGTGTTGTCAATAACTAATGCCTTTTGACACACAGCTGGTAATGATCTAGACTAAACCTACCGATTATATCGGTTTACCAAAAGGTTTTGGCACTAACAGCTATGGCCAGTCATACCTCGAAGCTTCACAGTGTAACAAAAGCCACCTTTGTCCTACCTAAGGCTGAACTGAATAAAACAGAAAGTCCTCGTAAAAGTGAATGAATTAAGAGGAAGCAGGCAGCACAATGATGCAAGCAGCCTTCGAGCCGCATAAGTAAATATAAAACAATAAATATTAGTATTTTGTTTTGCTAAATAATTGATTGAATATAAAGCATTTGTGTTGAGCTGAATAAAATGGATTCTGACGGATTGGAAAAGTTAGTAAGAGCATTGTCTGCACGAATGAACACTTTCACTGCGGAGTTAGGGATAGTTGAGTCTCTGCTGGACGACACAAACAATAAAGGCGAAGTCAACACACAGCATATAGGAGGACTGACATTGGTACACGTGAGTAGAGGAACACAATATCAATCACAGTTATGACACACACACACACACATCCATACAAATAGAGTGAAGCGGGATAACCTACTTTCTAAAATTGTAGTCAAGACTGAGATCCCGCGAGACAAAGTAATGCAATTCAAGCAATCGATTTCGACAGGCCGGCGTCATGCTTCGATGCTGTTCGTTGCGCATTAAACACTCGTACGCAGCACCGGCATCATTGGACGCCAGTCCACGATTGTCCTCGCCAGCTCCTAAGCCTTCATGCGCACAAACACTTGTGAGTAGCAGTCGACAATCACGACGCACTATAGGATCAACACGAACATCCTCCTCCACATCGGAGACCTAGATGGAAGCAAAATTTGCACGCCGAAGTTAACTGAATAGAAAATAATAAAGTCTATAGCAATTATCTAAATAAAGAGCGCGAAATACGATGGCTGTGAAAATGTCTAAGGACGCGTACACCTATTTCTAACCAGGATACAGAAGCTAGTTCGGCAGATTAATGAAGCTACATGATAGGTGGACTGGCACCCTCGTGGCTCGACACTGCAATATGACATATGAGACAGTTGATTAGACTGCAACGCGCTCCTACTGATCAAGCAACACTTTCACACGAAGAAGTTTTGGGTGTGTCTAATAGCGAGAAGAATTCCAGTGGCATGGCCGGATTAATCCTGATTTACTGGCATGACCTCTCCTGACGGCAAGACATTTTAAAACATCGAACCATCTATAATAAGAAAAAGAATTGTAGAGACTGAGAGGTGAATAAAGATAAAGTTATAAAAAAAACTGCGCGAAATAGATCAAATAAAAAATAGAGAAAATAAAATTACACTTCAACTTATAATTACGCTTGTATGCATGCATTTGTGCATATATTTATGTATCTATGTATGTATGTATGTATGTATGTATGTTTGTATGTATGTTTGTATGAATGTACGCATGTATTTATAAATGTACTTTTGTATATATGTATGTATGTATAATTGTATTTATGTATGTATGTATGTATGTATGTATGTATGTACGTATGTATACATATATATATATATATATATATATATATATATATATATATATATAGTATATATATATGTATGAATATATGTATGTATGTATGTATGTATTTATATATATGTATGTATATATTTATATATGTTTGTATGTATGTATGTATGTATGTATGTATGTATGTATGTATGTATGTATGTATTTATGTATGTATGTATGTATGCATGTATGTATGTATATATGCATGCATGTATGTATGTATGTATGTATGGATGCATGCTGCATTCAATTATGTTACCCTCCGTTATAAATCATTAATCATTCAGTATGGCAAAAAAATGAGAGAATGTAAGTAAATTTTTTAATGGTTTTGGTAGATTTGACTAAAATACACAAAGAACTTAATTAAACATTGAATATCCGTTGTTTACCCAATGAATGAATTCACGTTTATTGCGATTGCATGATACATGTCAAATGTGCGTGAGTTTGGTTTATTTCAGTGGCGAGTTATTCATGGTGTGTGTTGATGCTACTCTTTTCCTACTTGCATGACACCAGGTCGTCCGTTTAATGCCAGCTAATCGCCCATCTTGGCTTGGCATACCATATGATTAAGGAAAGTGCGCAATTTGTTTATCGTGAAGACGATTTTGCTTGATCGTCTTTCGTTCTACTGAATAATTAATGATTGCTTACGGCGGATAACAAATGATATCATTTCGAGCATTAAACACGTTGTCGGCTTCCATCAAAGAAGGATTTAAACACATTTATTACTGCCAATTGTGGCCACGTAAAACTGTTTGAACAATTTACAGGCAGAAATTTGCTATTTTGTTCGACGACTGGTTAAATAAATTTTGATTGCAGTTTATTTCAAGCTCACAAAATTTGAATAAAGAATTTTTACCACCACCAGCGCAATCAATGATTGCTTAATTGTGTAATGCTATATATATATATATATATATATATATATATATATATATATATATGTGTGTGTGTGTGTGTGTATGAGAGCTGGATATAAATTGTGCGGCCGACATTTCCAGTAAAGTAAAATGTATACGAGACTAATAGAGGTGAGAGCCGCATATTCAATTCTGTTTTTCATAGATATTCATTGCGGTTTGATCCTTACTAACCAATTTGCCTTCGTACTCTGATGATGATCATGGAAGGTCGAAACGTGTCAGTACGAGTGACTAACGGTAGTTTTGCCATGTTACTCGAGAACTGGTTAAATACAATGCGATTGGTGTTTACCTCAAGCTCGCCAACTTGAAATAAATAATTTTTACCATCACCCGCGCAATCAATTATTGTTTAGATTGACCAATTATTGTACACGTTGACCTTATAATAATCGACAGTCCTCCAACACACCCATAAAGGGTTTTCTTGTAATATTTACTTAGTAAACGCTAGCCGAACAAAAATCATTTCAACGTCACGCTTTGATATGTTTATTTTCTAGAATCATTCGAATGTTGTGTGCACATTGAACATTCGATGCAGAGAAGCAGAGGATGTTTATAAAATTATTAAGTATTATCATTAAACTTTTCTTTCAACATGATCTATCATATTAACAAGCAGCCTTTACTAATTTAAAGTCGATAATAACAGCAGAAGAAGGATTATCAAATTAATAAAATCAATATTTTGGATAACCACCAGGCTGAAAGGGGTGGTCGCAAACTTGCATCCGAACAGCAACTTTCAAGACAATTGGAGTATCGATTTTTTCCGTCAGTCTGGTGTGTTAGTCTATACTGACAAATGTATGTACTTAATGGGTCAGGTGTTTATCGCAACCTTGATTATAGTAATTTTTATCACCGCCCGCGCAAACCAATGTTCGTTTAATTATATAAATGTTCATTTCAATACCACTTCCACATGTATTGTGGTGGCTATTCAGTGATGACAGCTTGGGGATGGTTAGTTGGAACTTAGGGTCTAACTGGACGGCGTATGAGCTCCACCCTAAGGAAAGGCTTACAGAGTTACATTACTTGGTATATAATTGAAAATTATGTGTAGTGTGCGGCAGGGTTACTCAGTGGTTAGAGCACCAAATTCCGAAGTAGACGTGCCCAGGTTTGAGCCCTGTCCTTGGCAAATTCCGACCAGTACGTGATGAGTTCCCAATAAAGACGAAACCTGTCAACTGGGTGAATTTTATCTTCTACTATATACAATAATTTGTTAATACTGATAAATGTATGTACATAATGGGTCAGGTGTTTATACCAAGATCGCAAAATTGATTAAAAGAAATTGTTATCACTGCCCGCGCAACTAATGCTCGTTTAATATCTGCTGTGTTTTTGTAAAGATATTTTTGTTATGAGAACTTATTGACTCTGATACAGAACCAGTATTTTGACAAGTGTATCATTTTATATTTTAAAGTTAAAGTTTTCAATTTATTTCAAGTTAAGTAGATAAATTTTAAGTGTGATTTCAATTTGTACTAGCACTGAAAATTAAGTTAACTAACAGAACAATAATGTAAATTTAATTTGAACGCTTTATTTAAGCTTTTCAGAAGTGCTACTTGAATTATGTTTCATGTATAAATCAGAGTTGCTCTGGGTTTAGAACTAAGTTTTGAGACACTAACGTTTGATCATATTTTAAAAATTTGTCATTACATTGTTTTGGATTTGACCGCATTTTTCTTGTGCGGGACAATTGATAGCACTCATAGGTCGGTAAAATCTTGAACTTCCTTCATCTTCAGATGATGTAATTTTTGGCCTCAATTGATGGGTTCTCACTTGTCCCTTCTTCTTTAAGCCTTCAATTAGCTGATTGTCTGAAAATGACGTTGGATCAAGATTTTCCATTGTTTTTTTGATAAACGTTGCATTAAATCACTAATCTTTCGTTTTTAACCTTCGTGTGAATTATATGTACTGAATAAATTGCAAAAATACTAATATAATTAAACAATCATTGATTGCGCGGGTGGTGCTAACAATTATTTAAATCAAGTTTGCGAGCTTGAAGTAAGCACCAATCCCATTGTATTTAACTAGTCGTCGAACAACATAACAAAACTACCGTCAGTCACACGTACTGACGCGTTTCGACCTTCCATGATCATCATCAGAGTACGACGGCAATTTGACTAGCGAGGATCAAACCGCAAATATATAGAGTATATATATATATATATATATATATATATATATATATATATATGGAAAGGAAATTTAGATATGCGGATTTCACCCCAGTAGTCACGTATACATTGTACTTGATAGGAAATGTCGGCTGCATAATTTCTATGCAGTTACGAACATTAACTTCTTGAGGTATTCGCCAGCTAGTTAAGATACATTTTCGGCATAGATTAAAATTTTTCAGAATCAGGTAACGGTGGTCTTGTCTCACCTCAATGAAATAAGTCAGAAATGTAATAGGAAGGGTTCCGGCCTGCCATCGTATCGCCAATTAATCATCGAACCGACTGCACTGTCCCCGTGCGTAGGGTCCCGATCTCTCAACGCAACTTCAGACACACAATATACATAAATTAGCACCCAGAAAACCACCCAGTCATTTAAAGTCAGCTAGGTGTCCCATCGTGATCATTCATAGTACACGACACATAAATCATTGTATATGGGGACACGACACTATGGATTGCATGAAAACCTATCAAGCTTGACCGTATGCAAAATTCATCGAAGGCCCACAGGCAGCTTACCAGAGAATGAAGCCTAGAGCCTGAAACAGAGAATTAAAGATGAAGTAAGGTCGATGCGTATTACGTTTATTACTGAGAAGACCGCGCTGTTAATGGTTGCTACCGATCCATTCTCATGAATCGCGTTTGTGGTTCGCTCTGGTGCTACGAGATCCTTAATTACATCAAATTTACCATTTACATGCCACACAGATATACAGCTAAAGGCCTCCAATGGCCAGACAATAAAAACACACAGGCCTACATCGTTCACTTCCGTGGATATCTGTCATCGCAGACGTTCCCTAATGAATATTAGGTTTAGACACCCTTGCGAAGTATGAACAGATCATTTATACAACAAAAGGCACCTTGCTAGATCCAGTCACATTTCTAATTCTATATAACTTTATTGGTAGTGTCACTTTTTAGTCAAGTAATATGACTCGTTTAAATACGCTCATCCACGCATACGCGAAAGCGTCCACAATTTTCCAGATTATGAATATCAAAATATTGTAACAGTTCAGATCAATTCGTCGACATATTGCCTAAATGAAATTCAAATTTCATTTTCGCGGTACCAAGTAAAACAAGCGAAATTTGCCGTTAACCAATGGCATGCGACCTTGCGCTTGTAAAAGTGTATAAGCAAAGTGCACACTCTTGACATTTTTGGCCGGTGCGCTACGCGTGACTGCTGTCGCTCTCTCTCTCTCTCTCTCTCTCTCTCTCTCTCTCTCTCTCTCTACTTGACCGTCTACCTACGCTGACTTCTGGACTTGTATTTATCACGCTATGTCCCCTAGTCAATTGGATTTCAGTAACGCCAATCTTCTTGTTGCTGCACAATTAGTCATACGTGATCGATTATCTATTACTCGGACTTCTGTGTGTGTCAGCCAGCACGGTGTTACTGCAGATCTTCAAAAAGACATTCTGAGCCTTCACAAAGAAACTCACCTCTCTGGTTTCGACAACTCTACTCATCAGAGTATATCTACACGATGGAACACCAGCCAGTCAACCGGAGTTGGCCTCACGTGTCTAGGAGTACTTCTAGACACCTCAACACCACTAAACGATTTCGTAATTTGCCGGAGAACGCAATTCCGGCCCTGATAAGGGCCACACACCGTAACTGTCTCTCATTATCTACGGTCTTTAACTATTTTTTAACGTCGCACCGCATTTGCTTGCAGCAGGGGCGTTTACAAAATCAGATTGCTAAAAATAACTGGACTGACGGCAAAGCATAACATAGTTAAAAACGAATATTTTTTATATTGGTTCTTCCTATGGTAACTTTATTTCTACATTTATAGAAGGATATTTAAAGTAGTAAAGTTCATTAAAGGTAGCATTGCTAGGCGAAGAATAATGTGCATTTTACGTTAGCCATTTATTTTTATAAAACAGTCTGGAAATTTCGTTAAGTGTTCCCAAATAAGAACGAAACCCATCTACTGGATGAATTTCCTTTTCAACACTATAAAATTCTTAGTTTATACTGACAAATGTATGCATATAATGGGACCGGTATTTACCTCATGATCGCAACCTTCATTTAAGTAATAAACATGTGGCGACTAGTATGATTTTCAGATTTAGTTCAAGTTTGTTGTTAATTGCGGGCTGATTTGTAGGTGCATATGCGCAAGTCTGTGTGCGTATTAAGGTAATTTTCATTGTGTTGCAGAGTATTGTTCAGATGTGGTCCTTCTTTAATTGTTGGATTGACTTTAAACCAAATTTTCGCTAAGTTGGCTGTTATACGAACGTATGTTTTTTGCTCCATATGTTGACTTTAGTTTCACCTTATCACCAAGGTAACAGCGCAGAGTGTGCGGATTTCAGTTTCGGTCGCTCATATTGTTGTGCACTTTCTAACACAGGTAACGATGGTAGTAATGTCTTTTGCGTATACTTTTTTATGAAATATGTTTTCTCTTCCTAGTAAAATTATACCGTGTCATATTTGATGTCAAAGGCCATAATAAAGAAGAAAAAAATATAAATATAACCCTCGAAATAGGAAAGCATGTTAGTACTACTAGCCTTAATTAAATCATAAAAGAATGTGTTGTTGTTTCGCATTCTTTCACATGAAAATAAATTCAATATCACTTCGACAGCTGTTCGGTATTCTCATGGTGATGTATGCAAAAGACGTAGTGTTAGCGTCAGAAGTTCTGGATGTCTATTTATAGCGAACGCCTCCGAATAGAGAAGCATGTTCGTACACCTCGCCTTAATTAAATCATAAAAGGATGTATAGGTGTTTCGCATTCTTTCACACTCCAATAAATTTAATTTCAATTACTCAGGTGGTATGGTGGTTGTTCTATAATGAAAGATCAAAGATGCGGAATTAAATCTACTCGTAGGCAAGACTGAATATATATATATATATATATATATATATATATATATATATATATATATACTTATTGTAAGAAAAGAAGCACGTACAAGCATTGAGCTTGAACTGGATGTGACGTATCGATATATATATATATATATATATATATATATATATATATATATATATATATACGGCGGACGCTTACAAGAAGGCCATGAACGATATAATAAATGATCCATCCAAATTTAAGCATGACATCAAACAGAAAGATGATTCAACGAACATCGAATCAAGAATTAATACAATTTTGAAAAAGATGGAAAAACATGTGCTAACTTCGACGGCTGACTCCGAGGTTAGATCAAAACTCACAGAAGACATCCAAAAAGCAAAACCAGTCGGAACAAACACCGCAAGATTGTACGGCAAACCAAAAACTCATAAAGCCATGACAGCCTCAGGAGCTCCTTCGATGCGGCCCATTATGTCAATGATCAACGCTCCACAACATAAACCAGCCAAGTTTCTCTGCAAACTACTTGAACCAATACGGAGCATCATAAACACTAACACTATCAAGGACTCTTTCGAATTAGCAAATGAACTGCAGGGGAAGAACATCCTACAGAATAAGATGGTCTCGCTTGACGTCTCATCCTTATTTACAAACATACCACTGGATAAGACAACGGAGATCTTGTGTGATCTCATCAAAAATGAGTTTATTGACTTCCCTATAGACACCAATGACATCAAAGACCTCATATTAGCATGTACTAAAAACGTGCAATTTACTTTCGAAGGTATATACTACCGCCAGATCAATGGTGTAGCTATGGGAAGCTGCATCGCACCCCTCCTGGCAGATGTATACATGTATCACCTGGAAAAAACCAGTCTGAAAGGTATAATTGACCAGTGCGCATTCTACAAAAGGTATGTAGATGATATCTTGTTGTTCATCTCAGAAGCAGCAGACCCTTCCGAAATCCTCAAACAAGCAAATGGAGTCGATCCAGACATCAAATTCACTCTCGAAGTAGAGAAAGACGACAGTTTCCCATTCCTTGACATCAAACTCACTCGAGAAGCAAACGGAGATTTGACACTGGCCATACATAGAAAATCCACTTTCACTGGACAATACATTCATTACAACAGTAGTGTGCCAAAATCCCACAAAAGAAACTTAGTAAACAACCTAGCGAACAGAATCAGAAAGATCTGCTCTGAACACAAGATTGAGGAAGAACTGGGCTACCTCAGGAATATTCTGCTAATGAACAACTACCCAGAGCGGTTCATTGATGTCAACATTAGACCACGGCAAATTCGTACTAGAGAGGACACCGGCAAGCAGGTTTTCCTAAACTTACCATTTAGAGGCGACATACCAGCCTCAATAATTGCACGGCGGCTGAATAGAATAACTAAGGACAACTTTCCCAGTGTTAAAGTTAATATGACATTCAGTACACAGAGAATCATGAGGCTGGATGCCAAAGATCAATTGCCACTTCTCTCCAAATCATTCATAGTCTATAAATTCTCATGTATGTGCGGTAGCACATATCGGACGTACGAAGAAGCAATTGATAAGCAGAATCCAGCAACATTTGCCACAGAAATTGATTAACAAAGGCTTGCCACCGTCAGGAAAATCAGCTATTTCCGATCATATATTGGCAACGGGGCACCCTGTCAATTCGACCAATTTCACAATTCTACATAAAGCAAAATCTGAAAAATTACTTTTATCTACGAAGCGCTTTACATAAAACAACAAGCACCTGAACTTAACATTCAAAAGTTTCATCAACATGATATCCTTATCGACTGGCCAAGGATAACAAAATTCAACAACAATCTACTAGTATCCAGCCAAGAACCAACAGGCCCTCGACTAGAATCAACAAACGTACAATCGGATTGGCAACAAGGTGAGGTTGAGATAACAGAGGCGCATACGATGACAGAAGTCTCCAAACAGTGTGAGCGTTTAACACGACAATCAACATTAGCGTTGTTACCAAGCGAAAATAGCACCCTTGCGCAGCGGGGAGAAACGATTAACTATACTGGGAAAAATAGCACTTGTATAGATAACAGTGAACAATTTGCACAAAGGGCTAACTCTCAAGTTATCAAAACAATCATGACAAGATCTCAGACATCACTTCGCAATACTGCGAGAATGACCTTTACATGCAAACACACATACACAACACAAACACAAACGCATACACACTCACCTACTAGTCAAAACCAGAAACAGCAGTAATAACGAGTCAGATTTGTCACCAATAACATAACCAATTGACAACCCAAAATGTATAAATATGTATGATTGTATAAGAGATGTTTAGTATTCACGAAATAAATGGCCTTTATCCACTTTGTTATTTGTGTTGTTTTCCTAATTATAAGAATACTGTGTTAATTAAAACGGCATGGACATCATAAATATATATATATATATATATATATATATATATATATATATATATATATATATAATTGATTGGTGTATATATCACGATCGCAAATAACTGTTATCACCGCCCGCGCAATCAAAGTTCGTTGATTTAAATAAACACGATTTTTTAAAGTTTGAAAACTTTTTCTTGCTTCTTATGTTACAAAGCTAAAAATAGTTGGTGGTGTAGAAATTGGTGTGTGTTGTTGAAATAAAGATCGCGGATTTTGAATAAGAATACCGACGTATCGAACACAAAATCAATTCAGAAATATCAATACGAATTTTTGATGAGTGTGTGATAACTATTTCACTGGAAAAGAAAGTCTAAAAACGCTAGAGCTAATTTGTTTGTTCACATTTCGACAATCGATTCCAGCTGTCTTCTTAAGAATTTTCTACGCATAAGCAAAATTAAGATGAAAATACGCACATTTTGTCTAAAAGTGTATAAGAAGAAACAACAAAATTCGCAAAATACTTAATAATATTTACATTTCAGGAAACCTGAATATTGCTGATTTAATTTAGCTTAACTCTTTGTTCGTAGCAACAGTAAAGCTCTCGGATACAAAGTTTTCGAAATCAGTGTCTCGAATAATTGAATAAGTTTTATTTCTGATAAACGAAACAAACCAATTGGCTAAGTTCTTCTGAGCGAGCCACGATATTGCCCCATTTTAAAGTAGATAACTTTGATAAGATTATAAAGCAATAAACAATTTGTCTCAGGGATATTTGACCGCTATTTAAGAAATGAAAATGGAGAAAAACAGTTCAGCTTAGATTGGACTGGCATGCAGACTTCTAAAAATCATCCTTGTGGGAGACCTGTACCTCCAAAGTTTTTTCTTCAGTAGCCTTTTGCGGGACAATTGATAGCACTCGTAGGTCGGTAAAATCTTGATTTCTTTACATTTCCAGGTGCACAGCTTGTTCGTCTCATTGATTGATGGGTTCTCACTGGTCCCGTCATTCTGAAGTCGTCCTCGAGTGCACTGTCATAAAATGCTATTGAACCAATTTTTGCCGAATTTTTCACGAAGTTTCGGAACACCATTTCTTGTTCCATCCTCAGGATATTGACACAAGACTCCGTATTTGTATGCCCATAGGTATAGATGGACGTATGTATTTATAAGACGGTTACGGCTAAGTAAGCATTCGCAGATGTTGTCTTGCCTTAATACGGACTTAGCCATAATGGTGTTGTGTATGTACTTAGTTTGCCTCACCTATATGTGTTATCTAGATATATATATAATAACTAGGTACTCTCTCTCTCTCATAAATCTCCCTAATAAGCTCAGTGCCTAAATTATTATTTTTCTCGTTATTTATAAAAGTTATTTTGTTTTTTGTTTCTCTTCTTATGATTATATGGCAGTAAAACATTAGTTAGTAATAACTTTTGTATTGCTGTGTATGATGATGATCATCATCATATGTGACTAAAAACAAACCCATTTCGTGAAAAATATTTAATGTTCTATTCAAAGTGCGCGATAAATGTAGAATCCAGTTTCTTTAATACCATCACCACTCAAACAGCATTTGTAAATCACATGATACACAGTGCTAATAAGAATGTGCTTATTGCGTTATAAGGCATGTGTGATTGTGTGCGTGTGTGTTTGCCAACATTAAAGATGTCAACACAACATATCTTTGAAGAAATTGTTGATGAAAAACTGTCAATCAAATGAAATTGCATAAATTCGCATGGCAACTCACTCTTAGATTAGAGAACGGGTCACGTTGTTCATGCTGCAGATATTTTGGCAGATTGAAAAAAGTGTCGAAGAAGATGTGGCAAAGCCGGCAGCGCTTCATATCCTGTAAACGAATTTTGTCACCTAGTATCGGTTTAACCATGTCTAGGCATTGACAAAGACAGTCCTCGAAACTGATCGGCTCAATGCCCATCTCCTCCATGCGAGCCAGCTGCTCCGAATAGAAGTACTCCAACTCGTACATTGACAGGATGCCATCACCGTCCAGATCCATGCAACGGAACCAGTACTCAACGCTGCTCACACATGATAAAACAGAAAGAGAATACAATTCTAGATAAAAAACAATATATTTCATCCTTATTTAACGATGCCTATGAATGAGCACAACCCTTAGGCAATTAGCGTGTAACGAAGAGTGAAATCGAAATAAACGCCGAATCGATGAGTGTGTGTTTCAGCTCAATGATTCAGTTTTTCATTGAATTTCGAGAAATATTCAGGTTCCAGGTCAGATAAGAGGAAAACTGAAGGAAGATATTCATAAAAGATGAACAAGATCATCCTCACCATTACAGACGGCAATACAACAATCGTTATTAGTTGATGCCTCGCTGCTACATAACCAAGAGAAAATAAAGACAATAACGAAAAGAATGAAAAAAATAATGACACCTTAACATTTAAACAAAATGTTTATAAGAGAATGATTTAAGAGATGAAGAATCTCGTTCAGAAATGAATATTCGGCTAGATAATACGCATTAATAAGGCAACCTAGATCCCTACATATCATCGTCATGAAAACGCCAGCCTTAAGTCAAGGCGACATCGACAATAGAGGTTGTTTGCAGTTTGCACTGTATCACGTAATTGACACGACCAAACCTCGCAGTTAACTCTGTCCAACTAGGAAAAAAAGCGAAGATGATTATACTAGAAATATGGAGCATGATGGCCACTGAGCGTGATTCGATGCCACATCGCGCGGAATTGCCAACGGCGAACTGTGATGAGCAAGTGGAACCAAGAAGACGAGAAGATCCACTAATACTCAATCTAACCTTGGTTGATTTTAGTTGTTTCTGATAAGTCAAAATCTGTCCACCTTGTTACTTACTCCAATCTGGCGCTGACTGAGAGTTTGTTCTACTGGGTAATCGAAGTGCAGTCATCGAAGTATATTACTATTAAGGAGATTTTAATTTATGCACAATGACAGAATAAGGATCGTACATCTATTCAATGTGGCAGAATCCAAGCAGTCGAATATTATTGAAATATCGCCTGAATAATCTAGACAGACTAATCTACCGCCGGAGAGAAATTCGACTCCGAAATCACGAACGTAAGGAAGAGTATAGTTCATAAAAGCATCCATAACAGAGTTAAACAGAAGTGGAGAAGTGCAAAACACTAACGAACACCACTTCTAGTAGAAAAGTAGTGTGATAATTCATTTCGAACCACAATCCGACCGGGACTGTTTGTGCAGAGGACGCGTATAATTTTTACGAATTTAGTGGGCGCACCACATTTCGACACAATATCGAATAGAGCACTGCTATCCACTGTGTGAAATGCACCCTTGAAATCTAGAAAGACGGCTATGGTTTGACGAAGATATACATGTAATTCTGCAATTACATATATTAAGTCAAAAATATCATTTGCACAACCTCGTCCTAAACAGAATCCGACTTTATCGTTTCTAGTTGTTGATTCGCGCGAAGCGATTAGACGGCGTAAGATATTTGAACCAAATAACGTAGACAATACTGCAGTCAAGCTTATACCACGACGGTTATCGCATGAATCACGATTTCCTTTTCTGAATATAGAAATGACGTTATTTTTAGCCATAATGAAAGCAACTGAACAGCGACATGTATTTCGCCGTCGCACAATAATCGTCTCTCCAGATTTCAAGGGGACATTTTGACTCAGTGGCCAGCAATGTTCCATTCCATACTCTGTCGAGAAATGGTAAGCACACAAATTTTTCAGCTATTATAAGTGCTATCTGCGCAAAAGCGTCTTGTCAAGCTAGGCCTATAGAACTTTACTATTAGAAGTGGTGTCCGTCAAGGATGTTTTCACTCCAATTTATATTTAATTTATTTACTTTATCCTTTTTCGGCTCAGCAAGGCGTTTGCATCCACTATCTTCAATTTGTCTCAGGCTATTTTGTTTAATTTGGCAATAAATGCCATTATTAACTACACTCTTCATTACGTTCAGAATACCAGCGTCGAAATTTTCTCGGCAGCAGATTGGTGGATCTTGTCCGTGCAGAGGATATTGCATTCTTACTCGACAACCGAGATTATACTCAGACCATATTCAATAGATTAGCAGTAGTTGTTCCGCCTTTCTGTATGAAATTCGGAGATTTTAAATTTAACTTATACAATTAAACGTTCATTGATTGCGCGGATTTTGACAACATTCGTCAAATCAAGTTTACGAGTTAGATATAAACACCAAGTCTATTGTACTTAACCAATCGCGAAACACAGCAAAACTACCGTCAGTCACACGTACTGATACGTTTAAACTTTCCGTCTTCATTCTCAGAGCACAACGGAAAACAGATTA
The DNA here is from genome assembly GCA_029291075.1 of Eudiplozoon nipponicum. Taxonomy (NCBI): domain Eukaryota; kingdom Metazoa; phylum Platyhelminthes; class Monogenea; order Mazocraeidea; family Diplozoidae; genus Eudiplozoon; species Eudiplozoon nipponicum. Next base: position 80,393 of record JAQBSW010002761.1, on the reverse strand, counting down.
GCGAGGATAAAGCCGCAATGCATATATAATGAAGGCAAAATTAGACATGATTGTTTAATTATATAACTAATATGCATGTAGCCGACAATACCATTCAAATACAATGTATGCCCAACTAAAAAAATGAGGTCAAAGGCTGCATACTTATATTTTAGCAAAAATATGAACATTAAAAGTTTTGAAATTTTAGGGAAATTGCCAAGAAGAAGTAGGTCTACTCTGTTGGAGGAGAATATATTGTACTTTAATGGCAGCGTAATTGTTGTTGATTGGAAAATACCGTTTTTGTTCTAGAGAAGAAAATATCCTGCTATTTATTCTTTAATGGTGTTCAACTGTCTTCTACAAGCACGATCGCGTATAAAAAGGCAATTCTACACATGCCAAGTTACTGCTCATGTGATCTGTACATGTGATTTCAGAACAGTTAACGATTTTACATCTACCGCAATATGATATTTTTTGTGTTGCTATCATTCATGTTAAATCTCAAAGTCACACAGTGTTAAAACAGATTAGCCTAGGATAGAATGTAGATGTCAGGCCTCGAAGTGTTGGTTTGCATATTCCTTTTAAGCCGGCATAATTTTCACTCAAGCAAATATAACACCTCGATCTAATTTGTAAAAGCGATAAAATTCATTAAGCGGAACAAGACAGCATAAATAAATAAATAAAGACACAGACAGTTAAATTCATTCACACGCATGGAAAACATAACACTGTATGATTTTATAGTTACAGACATACTTGTACTCATACATGCATACTAACAGACACACATGCGTACAAGCATATATATATATATATATATATATATATATATATATATATATATATACAGACATATGTACATGCAAACAAGCATAATTGAGTGTATGCTTGTATGTATAAAGAATAAGTATAAAATAAAATACTTCTGAATGTGTGATTCTTAAAAAAATTACCTTCTACAATGAAGTTGTAAAACCATTAGTATTTCATGCAGAAGCGTAACACGTTATACGGGCTTTATTTTAGTAAATAATCTATGATATTAACAGAGCATGATAAATGTCAATAGATAAAGAGTGTAACGCTGAACAACTTGTAGTAATACAAGTCGACTTGACTTGTAAAAATTCAGAATTAAAACCAGTTGTTGAACAAATTTACCTTCGAGGATGCCTTTTGTCTTCTTCAGCCAACAGGAACCAGACAAAGTCTGGATATGACATCACGCCCTCTTTGAAGGCGCTTCCTCTAATAGTTTGATGATATTAAAAAAATGTAAAAAATACTATTAGCATCGGGACTTTGTGACAAAGAAATCGGATTAAAATATAGAATTACTGTTAACCTAATAATGCAACACCTATACTGAAACCGAAAAATATGTCATCCAAAGAGAATTCTTTTTGTCATCTGCATCGAGTGCGCTGCCCGCAATTTGCTAGTATCAACGAAGCAGAAAGCTTATCCCGAATCAAAACACATCATGTACTGGCCAGAATTTGCCGCGGACAGGACTCGAACCTGGGCACCAGATTCCGAAGCAGACGTGCCCAGGTTCGAGTCCTGTCCGCGACAAATTTTGGCCAGTACATGATGAGTTCCCAATAAGGACGAAACTACTACTGAATTGCCTTTCACACACAATTTAGTTTATAAGTACTGACATACAATTAATGGGTCAGGTGTTTATATCAAGACCACAACCTTGATTATCCCGAATCATCGACAAAGCTAGAAACAAATAATCAAATCTTAACTCATCATATTCACAAAGCTTTGGGGTGCCAATGGAACATTGGCAGCCTAGTTTAGACAGGGTAGTGACAATTTATAGCGCGATGCCGAATCTCTTTGGTACGGTATGGCATGAGTAAACCGTGCCATTTGCTTGAGGGGAGTCGACAAAATAACCATCTTGAAGAAGGCGAACTTAATTCGTTCAACCACTATCGTGGCATAAGCTTGGCCATAGTCGTATCCAGACTATGCACTTCGTTTCGTTCACGCCATCGCAGCGCGTCGCCTGAATCATTTATTAAAGAAGACAAAGTTGGATTCTAATAAGAATGAGGATTTTAAGGTAAAATTTTGACCAAATGCGATTACTTAACCAGCAGCGCATACATCACCGTTCCACAAATACCGTGTATTTTAGACCTCAGCGATGCATTTGGCTCAGTGGATTTCAAATTAATAGCAGATTTTCAATCTAGAATTGTTGCGCTCAATAAACTAGTAAATAGTATACGGACTCGTTGCATCAACAATTCTGGCCACGTTAGGACTTACAAGGAATAAGCAGGCAGTCTTAATTCTAGCTGTGGCACCTACCAAAGATGCCAACTTTATTCATTTTTGTTCAACTTTGTAATAAATATTACTTCTGATACAGGCGGTAGGTTATTTGATCTTGACTACGTAGACAATACTAATTTATTAATCGACAATCGAGATTATTCGCAGGCCATCTAGGATACATTATCAATCGCTCTTCCGTCTTTCGGTATGAAATTCGCACCCCCTAGTAGTAAGATACCACTACTGGATTTCTCATCAATCAATTCAACATTATGGCTTCGAGATGAAGATTTTGCATATTTTAGTAGATGCATAAATAACTCGAATCGGGAAATAGAAAAAACAAGATTAGCCTATTCCATCCTTCCCCTATCTATGACAAAACGAGAATCTATCACTTTTTCTTCAAGGTTTTGTGTACATTGTGTTTCTACGTGCAGATTTGTTATACGCCAGTGGGACTTTGGCCTATAGCGTTGAAAAACTTAGATGCTTACAAGCATTTGAACACAGTTGTCTGAGAAGCAGATCCGATATAGTTTGTCCGCGACGAACAAGCAATGCCGACGTCTGTAGACATATTTTTGTATCCGTCAATAATTGCAATTCGTTAAGTCAGACAATGAGGTATCATAAATTGCGTCGACACGGTCATGTTTTACGCATGGGCAAAATCCGAATGTCCACTAAAGTATTCTTCTTTTATTAGGTGTCAGATTGGCGTAAGACGCAAGAGGGACAGATTTTAACAAAACCACGCTAGGACAACCACAATACGCAACGCAGTATATGACCAGTTCGTCTATCAGGCTAGTCCACCTGCTTATCATACTTCTTGTGTTAACTTCCCGCGCGACATGATATGAAATGCATTCTGTGGCGATCTTGTTGGAGATCTCCAGTAGAGCAATCTTTTCCTCAACCGTCTCGTCTGTTGTTGGTAGGGTTATCTGTGAAATTTAATCTACCTTAAGAAGCGATACAGCAATAATCTCAAGGAAGCTGTATTGCCTATTTGAATGGCCTTCGAGTTTACCTGATTAAGATTGTGTGTGTGTGTGTGTGTGTGTGTGTGCGTAGGTCGAGATGGAATCTTCTATGTGTGTTGTACAGGTATGTCTCTTTATCTAGGCTAGACCAACACATAACTATTATTCTTTTCTCCATTAGGAATATTTAAAGATATCACAGTGTCTTTATACATTCACTAATCGAGATTAATTTTAATGTTTATAAATCACCAATTTATTTGGTGAATACTTAACAACAAATTTATGTGACACTGACACACTGTTTTTCAACTGATGTCGCACTGCTGTTCATAGTGAGAATTATGATGATGATGGTGGTGATGATGAGCGCTTTGAAAACCTGGTTGAATAAATCTGAGTTGTATTATGGGAAATCGTTTTTCGGTTTTCCACCTGCTTCTAAAACAAACCCCTTTAGTTTCAAATATTAGTTGTGTTTTGCAGTACTTCAACGTTTCTGAGTTACATAAAGTACGCGACGCATTTGAGTACATGTAAACTTTATAAAAGATAGCGTACGTTTTTGATGAAGATTCCACCAAAGACGTAGATCTAGCAAATCTGGTGCTTTATAAGGGATTTGAATAATTGCATTTTATTAGCCAGGTTCGCTAATTTCGTATAACTACAACTGTCATAATTACACCACAGTTGCACGGTAGCAGAGAACAGCCATCAGTTCGGGTAATTATTGAAACATTTTTTTACCTTCATAGATTATTTTCAGAACAAAAACTAAACTCAAGTGCCAAAGAACACCCAAAAAAACATTTAAAAGCCGGTGATTAAAAATTGAGCTGTACAATTTCCATGCGAATAAAAGCAGATTTTACAAGGCAGTCCGTGAGGTTGCATAAACTTTTTTGAGTGGCTACAATTTAAATTTATCATTACTTTTACTAAAGCATAAATAAAACCCACCTCGTAACAGCACCACTAAAAATACGATCAATCATACGTTCGGAGATAGCTGAAACGAAAAAAGTCAACGGTGATATAAGATTATTAGAGACTGAGTATGAATAACAAAAACTCAGTGTCTGTTTCACGCAATTTATCAACACTATTAGTTTATTTAAAAATTTCGATTTCTACGTTTATTGCTAATCCCTAACGCCATGGAGCTCGCGTTAGTCTCCGCTATAGCCAATGCTTCTCTATAGCTGCCGGAGTGACCAGAACCACTAAAAGCACGAAAAAATTATCATACAAAATTAGCAAGATGCAGGCCATTTTTTGCGGCGAATGCACACTATTAACTTGCTATTAGGCCTGGTAAAAGCATAAATGCAGAGCAATAACACCTAGCCACGCTCCGAACAGAATATTGCATTCATTTCAAAACAGAACACAACCTACTGCTGAGTGGATGCTGGTACTACCACACATAATATGCCGATAGCTGAGAAAAACATTTTCATCCTTTAAAAGAAAAGTGGCAACAAACCATGGTAATTGGGGCATTTGGAGTTATTGTATTTATCGCCTCAAATAATCTAACGATCTTAGAGTTGCAGTTGCTACACAACCTTGTGTAGCGCAGTCTTCAAACAAACAAGTCAAATAGATCAGTTTTTCGGCTAAATTTATCAATTACGATTCGAAAACTGGGAATAATAGCAGAAAATGAATATATATATATAAAATATCGCGTGTAAATTATATACAAAATATGTATAGACGCTATAATGGATAGCAACACCATAGTTTTATGGATATCGTTGAAAAGAGCAATATCAGCAAAACTGGAAATCTGAGACATGAGCACAAGTCCCACGTTCTAGCTTGAATGCTGGATTTCGAAGGATATTTGATATATTATATAATATAGGCAGGATCATTACGACTTAATGCATTTGTCATATTTAAAAGGCGTTTCTGTTATAAAAATGATAAAAAACATGCAAACAGAATGCAAACCATCATTAGCGGTTAAAAACAATACCAGATGAGCTACAAAAATACTTTATTAGTTGGCCTAATATAATCCAATTAAATATCAACCTACAAAAATGAGGTATTTGCGCTTACAGTGCAGTGAAAATTAGAAACGCAAATGCAGTAATAAACATTTTAATCACATTTATTTAATCCCCTTCACCATTTTCGTAATAGCTAATCTTTCCAATTTTTAACCAAGTAATTCTTGTTATCATAATTATCTTCAGCGAAGAATAAGAAGTGAGTTATATTGCTACTAATAGCATCCGGCCACAAAATTGACGTGCCCCTCCTGCAATTCCAAATGGTTAAACAATCTTGATTGCCGAGAACTAATACGTATTCAATTGAGTATTAGTTATTAAGTATCTAATAAACCAATTAAAATAGAACCAGAAGGATACATTAGAATCAGCAATAATAATAATAATAATAATAATAATAATAATAATAATAATAATAATAATAGGTATTATCTCATGTATACATGAAGTTCATGCTTACTGCCGAATCGTCAGTATGCGCTGTCTTTACACCTCAAACCCACAAAATAATTGTCAAGAAACTTGGGACAACTGTTATCACCACCACCCGCAATCACTTCTGGTTTAATTGCATACATTATGCACGTGTGTGGAAAACTTCATAAATTGAATGTTCTTGATTGGATAGAAATTGTGCGGCTTACATTACTCGTCGAGTACAATGTATGCGAGACTACTAGAGGTGAGAACCGCATATCTAAATTTGATTTCCATATATATTCAATGCGGTTTGATCCTCGATAGTCAGTTTGCCGTCGTACCCTGATGATGATCATGGAAGGTCGAAACGCGTCAGTGCGTGCGACTGGCGGTAGCTTTGTCATGTTTTTCGACGACTGGTTAAATAGAATGTGATTGGTGTTTACTTCAAGCTCGCAAACTTGATTTAAAGAATTGTTACCACTGCCCGCGCAATCAATGATTGTTTAATTGTATTGCTTTTATGTGTATATGTGGCGAAAGCTGCAAACAGCTTATGTTCGTGACTGCATAGTAATTGTGCAGACGGCATTTCCAGTCAAGTACAATTTATGCGAGACTACTATATATGTATATGCATATGTATAATCATTGCCGTTTTATCCTCAGTATTCAGTTTATCGTCATTTTCGGATGATGATCATGGAAGGTCGAGAGCATTAATACCCTAGAATGAAGGTATTTTTTCTTTGTTGTACGACTGGTTATATAAAATTGGATTGGTGTTTGTCTGAAGCTCGCTAAATGAATGTTTATTTGTATACATCGATATATTACCATAATTGTTGTGTCTGGCTAGGTCTGTTTTGCTGATCACTAGATCGTGATCATCATCCAGCTCCCAAAACTTGCAGTAGATCACATAGAAGTGCTCGTAGGAGAAGTACTGCGTCACAAGGTTGATGTCGTCTTCCATTTCTAAACTGGCGATCACTTCCAACAAGTTGCTTTTCCGTAACTCACCAAGACTGATGTGCCCTGACCAGCTGGAGTTTAAGCAGAAAAAGATGCGAGCAACCACCGTTGCGACATACCGTGAATGAAAATCTTTAACAGCTTGCAAAAACACCAAACCTGGATGGCTTTCAAGGATGTCCTAAAATATTTAAGAAAAATTAAAAACGATGATCGAAAAAAATAAAACGATGGGAGTTTCGATGTTCGTTAAATTAATTTTCTTATATGAAAGTAAAAGGAAAAAATCATTGTATCCTTCCCATACGCAAAGATAAAGAGAAATTTTATCAGATATAAAAATCGATTATTTTCAAGTATCAACAAATGAATATATAAACATGCACACACAAAACGAATGTGCAAGATATTATGCTTTCCGTCCATCATGTCTTTGGTTTATCTTTCAGGTTATATTTGAACTAATTTGTTACTAGATGCGCAACACCTAATCCACAATTGCATATATATTAGTTCTCCGCCACAAACATTATTTAACCTATAACACGCTAGTTGATTGTAATTGCCTTCGGCAGATTCTGACTTGGTAAAAATCAGCCCACCTTGTTTCTGGCGCTGGCCAAGGAAATAATACTCTTCTAAAAGCAAACGTAAAACATGACCGAGCCAGCGCAGTTGATAGAGCCTTAATTGGTTGCCTAACGAGGATGTCATCGTTGTGTATACGTTTTGACAACACGTATGTCCTATGCTTCTCAAATAATCATGGTCGAATGCCTCGCCCAGCTATCTATTATCACTGCGCATTGAGGTAAATGTGTATCTGCCACATAAATAAAAGTCTGTATCGCTTAAGCGACCAATTTGAGCATTCACATCACACATAACTAAGACTATATCTAAACTCTTTTCTATGCTCATTAGAAAACATAAGTCGGAGTAGAAAGCGCTGTTCCTGTCGTCTTTGCCGCAATCGGAGGGAGCATATGCAGATACAACGAAAAAGCGATTATTATGGTTTCTTGCATTGATTGTAGTACATGTATTTACGCATGCCGCACAAATTCGGTTGTTAACAGGGATTCATTCAGTTAAACAAGCTTCAGTTTGTGAGCTCAGTCGAAAACCGACATCCCTTTCTTCGACTTGAGAAAATTCCGTGAAACTAGAGGTTCGAAGCCAGTCAAGTTTAGATCAGGCTTGTGCACTCAGTTCTGTAATGCTCGTAAAATCCTGTATTTTGATTTCAGATATGCAACTTATATATATTTCTAATTTATCCAACGTACGTATGTGAGCTTGTTGTTGTACAGCTTGGTTAAAAGTTCGAAAGTTAAATGTGCTGACATTGAAACATAATATTGGTTTAATGAATAGCAGGTAACGATTGGAACTACTTTGTTACTCGGTTTAGCAATAATTTAAACATATGCATTAGGTCTCCGCAACAAGGAATATCTAACTATCATATTTTCCACGGAATTTTGTCATGATTACCGTGATATTTAATTTAAAATGAAATAAATCATGCATGGAAGCATATAATTAGTGAAAAGTATGTATACACAACAAAGTTGAAGAAATGCCGTTTTCGTTTCGGCGAAAAGAAAGTGGAATTTTTAAAATTGTATTGTACATACCTACTTCAAAAGCAAAATATACATCCACACATGATTTATTTCTCGAACAAATAAAAAATGCATAAAAATGGCTGAACTACAAATTATACATGAACCATGCAATGCGATAACAGATGTCGAGCTTAACTAGAGTTTATGAAATTGCTAGGATAGCAAATGCTACAAATAGGTTGTTATTCTTTAAATCAGCTGTGTTGGTACCCTTTTTAGGCTCGATATATATTATATATAATGAGCTGGCTTTAAAATAGCATTGCCAGACTTTATGGAAAATTAACTCAAATACCGCTTGAATAAGAAATTTTACTGCCTAACTGCTCTGCAATTCTTGACCAAATATATAGTTTGAATATGGCATAGTTCCGGCACCTAATGATTTGACAGTAAGCACGAAATGAAAGTTTCCATAAGACGTTAACGGTTGATATAATATATATATATATATATATATATATATATATATATATACATATAATATATATATATATATATATATATATATATAGTAGTTCATTGCGTACTGCACCAAAGGAGGTCCTCAGAACTTACGAACAGTTAGGGATGTAATCTGGACCAATTCAGACAGAGATTCGATCGGTAATTGGATGAGTGAATCAAATTTGTGCGGTCCATCGTACTTTTGAGTTTTGCTAGGGGTATCAGCGACCCATTAGCGTTACGTACATAAACTACTGAGTCACTTTTTATTTTGTGTCATGTAAGATGTTATCGCGTACCGTCCAAAAACGTTCGATGCCTTTAAGCGTGTTATGAAGACTCTTCGACCAGAATTCAAACTAGCGAGACTCACGATAAATGCTAACGAATGACTATGGCGATCGACAGAGATGTTAAACTGCTAACAGCTTGTTTAATGATGTTGTCGATACGGCTTATGCTGATGTAACTAAAAGATTTTCCGAAGTGAAAGTCTACGTTTTGTAACAGCTTTTTAAACTTTAAATACACTGAAGATGGTGTTCTAAGGGCGTAAATAGGAGACGAGATTCAGAGAGCTATTAATTGGCAGTCTTCAACTAATTTGTTTAACTAGTATTTCTGATAGCACTAGAAGGATCGGCTTCAGAAGAAATTTCCAGACGTGCTAGACTTGCTGTTGAAAATGATGTAGTGGAGGGTCCTGGTCAATTCTTATTTAATGACTGGAACTAAACTTGTTAGAGATCAGAAGCTCAAGTTTATATAGTATAGATACTGTAGTTCTAAATTAAATAAACAATATTTTAAGAAGCGCCATAAAACTGCATAAAGTAAACATTCTTCACATATTTATCAACGTGTAGCAGCTATTAATTACACACGATATTGTTTAAAAAATCTAACGTTGGAAAAGTTTTCAATAAAAGACAAGCCATTTAATGTCTTTAAATACTGAAATAAATAAAGAATTTAAAATGTAATATGTACGCAATAGGACACCAAATTTAAATAAAATTAACCGTGTGAATTTCTGAATTTCTATGTAGTTGTTCCGGGTCATAGAATTTTGATAAACGAAAATTAAACTGAATCAAATTAAGCTTTGCTTCCCTAAAATGCATCAAATGGCTACAAGGCAAATTTTCGGAACGAAGAATCCACGAATTCCATCCTTCACGTTTCACCGCTTGAAATTGCCGTGAAAATGATGCGTTTAGTTATTAAAAACTTTAACAATTCAACGCATACAAATATTCAAGTCAACAGAAGCAATGGCACAGTACTTAAATAGAGTCTAGGTCTGAAATCGAATTCAATTGCGTTGCGTATTTTATCAGAACAGAGCTTTAGCGTAACTATTTGAAATGGCATTCTGGCCGCGGCGTGTTTTTGTTCTACCAGAATTTTTCGAACGATATTTCGAGAAGCGGTTGCCCTTATCATTTTGATCAACATAATAATAACAATCAGGATTTTCTTTTTCAATTGCATCATATAGCGAATTCACCTGTCACAAGTATTTGTCACGAGGTGCAATTGAATAAGGGTGGTATTGTGATTAAAAGGAGCGTAATTTCAAGTACCAAGAATCCACACATCAACAAAACTTAAAAAGCTGCAAAAACCTTTCAAAGATTATAACAAATATTCTAACATTTTAAAAGTGGTATCCGCGTCAAATTGAATTTCTTTATTAAATCCTGGACAATGATTATATAGAAATTATACAGAATTTATTGAAAACTCACCTGTATAAGTGGATAGAAATCACTTTGTTCTAAGTAGCTCGAACGGCCTTTTGTCAGTAAATACATGAACTTGGCGGAATCTGTCGGACAGTTGGCCAAAACTCTGCAGAGATGAAAGAAAATAGTTAATAGTGTTTGGAACTGATGAAAGTGCAAAACCGAAAAATAATTCGGAAACCCATGTACGCATCTTCGCAAGTTACATTAATAACACGTAAACAACTAAACAGGGGGAGATTTTTCTTTTAGCATAATATTGTATTCACTCATGTCAGCTGTGTTCATTATGCGGATTCTCTCATTTTCAACAATAATCGTTTCACCTAGACGAGACTTAGCTCTTCGGTTAATACACGAATCGATTCTTCTAAGGAAACACGAGAAACCATCATTTGGCTTGATAAACTTTCTTTATTAAGCATATTTATATGAATGAGAGTACTGGCTAAAATGAATGTAAATAACATTTTAATTATTATTAATGCCAGAGACTAGGCTGCTGCCCCAGCATTCTCCTGATGCTTTCTTGTTTTGAATCTTGTGCTTCTGCGAGATAATTCTCGGACGTTCACATCAGCCACGAATAGAGCCATTGGTGCGTTCGAGGCCTTAGGTGTTGCCTCTGCAACGCATATCAAACAGACTAATTTACAAATTATTTAAAAAAATCAATTTCCCATGAGGTATATGTAATCACACGTATTCCGCTAATAAACTTATCGACCATTCATTATGCGCCTACGAATACGTCTGCCTATACTCCTTTTTTACTAAAGTTGTACGGTTTCGGATGATACATTTTTTGAAGCCAAAATTTGATGTTCACTTGATCGTGCTTGAAAAGCATGTTTACTTATGTTATACAGACTCCGCCATAAGAAAATCTACATATATAAAAAAATATGATAAACTAAAGTGTAATGGTAAGAGTCGATAATAAGTTGTCAGTATAAACTAAGCATTGCACCCGATAACAAACGCAATTCATCGAGTAGATCGGTTTCATCTTTATCTGGCACTCCTAAAGAACTTCCCCTAAAGGCTAAATGACAGTGAAACATTAGCAACATTTGGCTTCTGTATGACGTTGCAGGATGATGATGCCATCGAAGCCGCGCAGTCGATGGTTTGCAAGCAACTTCATAATTGTGGCATCTCTTGCAAGTACTTGGTGGACGCCCAATAAGGACGTGACCGATTTGCTTGTTGAGCTTTATTTGTCATCTTATGCAATGATTAGTTTGTAGGTTAATTTCGAAGACAGCAATTTCTAAAAGTTGATAAAGTGCCCAACTGGACAAACATACTTCAATTCCTACTTTTCGATAAAGATAAAACACAAGTAGGTGCTGTGAATTCAAAATGCAACTAACCGGGATCCGTATACTGGAAATCATTACCAAATACGCGCTGATATTTGCTTAAATTTAGTCTTGTGATAAGTTTAATGGGTGTTACTAGAATTCTGAAGATGACATTGGAAATGAAGTACCGAAACGTCAAACAGCCAAGGTGAGTTCGAACTTCATAAATCTGCTATGTTGAACATTTACTGTGTATGTAATTAGAGGCCTGATGATGATATGGGAAATGGCATATCGAAACGTCGCCAGTCAACGAAGATTAGATCGTACCTCATTTCCAGAGGTTAGTATGAACGATGTTGAAGCCTTCGGAAGAAAGGGACGAATCCGCACCCAGCCAAAGGAAGACAAAATCGATGCGTATTTCGGAAAAGGGAATTAATCGAATCTTTGCGAAACTGATAGTGCAAAGCGACATCCCGCGAACGAAAATCGCGGAGATTCAACATTTGAAGCTCGCGCTGCGCAAACAGTCAAAAGATATCATCTCCAGTCGTTAATACGAATGGCCTGCAAGTCTTCTGAGTGATGGGATGAATTAGCATCAGCCACCAAAAAGCCGATTCCACCCAGAACTTGGAAATGAGGATCAATCGGATCATTGCGGAACTGAGAGTGCTAATCGACCACCCACGAAAGAAAATCGTGGATACGTTAAATATGATTATCTCATTGCGCAAAAAAGAAAGCATTAGTTATAAAAAGTTTGTACAAAATAATTTCCTTTCTTAGGCAAGTGGGCCACATATGCACAAAATAGAATTACGGATTTGAACACTTACTTTTTCCACATGGCAACAAAAGCATTAGGACTAACACCGGAAGACACAGGCATATCGTTACCAGCAGCAGCAGAAAAAAGGCAGAATTTCCAATATAACGGCACTCTGAAAGCCTGAAAATTTTAACACAAATAAAATAAAAACAATAGTATGTGTACAACAATTTGATGAAGAAATTCAACTATCAAACGAATTTGGAGAACAAATATACACTATTGAGACGCTCGGGTATGTGTAGAAAGGACTATTTCAATCGATTTATCCACTAAAATGGAGAATCGGATGATCTAATTGCATAAAACAACATATCTAAGGCTACTATATATTTGTTCGAAGAATGTGGAATAATTGGACGGTACCGTCCTATTATTCCACATTCTTCGACCAAATATATAGTGGTTAAAGGGCGTAATACCGGCTCCTACTGATGAGTCGCAAGTAAGTACGAAACGAATGTGCATGAGATTATACTTTCCGCTCATGCTGCCTTTGGTTTATCCATCTGGTCACAACTGAACTAATTTGTTACTAGGTTCGCAACACCTAATACATACTTGCTATATAATATTTCTTCGCAACAAACAATATTTAAATATCTAAGGCTAGTCTATAAGTCATTGCAGGAGTAGCAGGTGTTCGAAATGGCAAGTATTTTCAATTTTGGTGAAGTTCAGCCAATCTACAAGGCATAGTACTGGAATCCTGTTTAATTTTGGTACATGTTATATCTATTTTTTAGGGTTGATGGCGCATTGTCGAAGACTTTTCATGAAGTTAACGCCATTACTGCTTGAATACAATTACGTATAGGAGATTGGACTGTCTCATATTTTTACTAGTAATACTAATACTACTACCACCACTACTACTACTACTGCTGCTGCTGCTACTTCTACTACTACTACTACTACTACTACTGCTACTACTAATGCTAATATAATTATTGTTAGTAGTAGTGGTGGTTGTTGATGTTGTTGTAGTAAACAATTTGATGCGTGTGTTAATTAAATCACGGTTGCAATCAGGATATAAAAACCTCTCCCATTATGTACTTACATTTGTCAGTATAAAATAAGCATTTTATAATGTAGAAAAGGCAATTCATCCAGTAAACCACTTTCTTCCTAGTTGGGAACTCATCATGTACTCGCCAGAATTTGCCGCGGACAGGGCCTGAATCCGGGCACATCTGTTTCGGAATCTGTTACCCTATCCACTGAGCTCCCCTGCCTCATACCAGGCCCAACTTTATGTTATATACCAACATAATGGTGAATATGTTAGTCCTAGGCACCTACGAATAAATAATAATCAAAGTTACTGTTTTAGGAATTAGAAAACCACGGCGCTGACACTTCATTTAACTACTCACATAAAACTAGCAAATCTGAAATCGGTTACGACGTACTGACGCGTGTCATCTTTCCTTGGTTGTTGTCAGAACACGGAGGAAAGCTATTTACTTATAACAAAACCGTGAAGACAATATAATTCTTTCAAACTCTATGTTGCAAATCGTAATTTAAATTAGTCTCATTTGCGTTTTACCTGACTGCAATGTCGGCTGCACCATCTCGTTATTTACGAGCATAAATTTATGCAACAATAACAACATTCTTACAATTAATTCATTAGAACAATTACAGTTTGCAGAAATGCCGAACGCAATCCTATTTTTGTTAAACCTAAGAAAAAGTAGCATTCATTGCACTTGTTGACGAGTGGGTCTCTTCTTCTTCGTCATCGTCAGAGCATACCAGAAAGCTAATTGATGGAAATCAGACAAATGATTTACTCCGGCACTGACTGGTCTAAAGTTCTAATGAACCTATTCATAGAATAAAAGATTAATTAGATTAAACAATTATGTAACAGCAACAAATTGATTAATTTTTGTTTACGCCATTTTTGTGTATTAGTGATTAAAATTGTGAAAAAGGCGAATTATTGTAAGGCACATCTATACAACATAGTCAGAATGACCATTTTTAACCAGAGCTAAACTCGGCTGAAAAATGTAGTACTTCAGATTGTCATTTTCCAGCCTATTTGAAACTAAAATGTAAAATCGAAATGTAACGGTTGTGTGTTTGGGCCTAAAACAACGCAATCTTTACAGGAAATAAACACACATTTGAATGAACAATTAGTGGGCGAACAAGCACACACATACGAAATTGCAATCACACTAACTAGAGAGAAATTCGATCGGAAAAGCAGCAGACAATGGCAAAAATAACAAATGTCACAAACAAATACACAAGCAAACACACACACGCACGCACATACGCACACACATACACTAGTAGGCACAAAAGGACAAATACCTAATAATAAGGAGCTTGTTTACAATAACACCAAGGGACGTCAGTATAATTAACAAAAACCAAATTAAACCAAAGGTAATATTAACAATCACGTTTATATGTGGAGCAAAATTGTAGGAGACATTTTCAAATTCAGCAGAGAACATGAAGACTTATAAGATAATTGCAACCACCACCCACGCAATCAACGATTGTTTAATTGAATGACTTTTAAACATGTAGCGAAAGATGCAAAATATTTATATTCTTGATTGCATAGACATTGTGCAGCCGACATTTCCAGTCAAGTACAATGTACGCGAGACTACTAGAGGTGAGAGCCGCATATCTAATTTTGCTTACCATATATATATATATATATATATATATATATATATATATATATATGCATGGCGCATTGATCCTCGCTAGTCAGTTTGCCGACGTACTCTGATGATGATCATGGAATGTGGAAACGCGTCAGTACGTGTGACTGACATTAGTTTTGCTATGTTGTTCGACAACTGGTTAAATACAATGGGATTAGTGTTTACTTCAAGCTTGCAAACTTGATTTACCACCACCCGCACAATCAACGATTTTTTATTTATATTACCTTTATGTATGTGGCGAAAGTTGAAAAAAGTTATTGGCCGCAACTGCATAGAAATTGTGCAGCTGGTATTCCGAGTCAAATACAATGTATGCGAGAATATGAAGGTGAGTCGCATATCTAATTTTGATTTCCATATATATATATGCATTAATATTTGGTCCACGTTAGTCAGTTTGGCGTCGTGCTCTGATAGTCATGAAAGGTGGAAACGCTTCAGTACGTGTGACTGATTGTAGTTTAACTAAGTTGTGCGACTGGTTATGTATAAAATGGGATTGTTGTTTGTATCCAGCTCGAAAACGTGATTTAAAGAGATGTAATCACCACCCGCGCAATCAATGATTGATTGAGTGTAAAACTAGAAAGCGCTATAAATCAGTTATAAATATTTAATTAATAAAAATTATAATAAATGCTGTATGTTATTAACTTGAAGATAATTAGAACATAATTTTTTAAATTTATTACCTATCAAGTAACTGTCATTATGAATAAGAGCAGAATGATCAAATTGTTGAGTTTTGTGTTAATTAAATAAGTGATCAATAGATAAAGAATTTGAGCAAGCAGTACTACAGAGATAACGATTCAAACGCATATTACAGCATTACACAACAGTCCTATTGCATGCCAGAAACGAGAGAGCAGAGGAAATAATATAGTTTAAAATTCAGCCAGGCCACAAAAAGAATGTATGCCGAAAAGAAGCAAAATACAGCGTGATACATAGTATCGAAATAACATACGGTACAAAAAAACAGATTTGGTTCAGCCTAATCAAGAGCAAATACAGTATATTTAATGTATCCACGATTTTCTTTCACGGTAGATCAATTGGATCGATCTTCATTTATAGTGGTCAGTACGAATGGCGTGAAAGTCTTCGGAGTCATGGAACCGATCAGCACAGAACAGCTACAAAGCCGAACTCAGCGTGTACTTGGAAATGCGAATCAATCAGATCATTGCGGAACTGAGAGTGCTAACCGGCCACCCACGAAAGGAAATCGTGGATACGTTAAATATGATTGCACTGCGCAACCAAGAACAACAACTTTCAAGTACAGTATATTGTTGACTAGTATGCAGCTTAACAATTAGGATAACTGGAGAGACGAAAGAGACCGGAAAAATCCTTCACGCGGTTAATAAGTCTTTATGCCATATTACTAATACTGCACAGTATTAAACCAGCATAGTACGCTGACGCGTTAACGGCACGTCACATTTCAATTATAACTTTTAATTTTACCGGCTGACTCCCTTTGAGATGTTGCCTTTCATGGAGTTTCTTAGGAATTTGGTACAAGTGGTGTCCCCTCACCACTCGGCTTTTGATCGAGGACGCACCTCTAGCCTTTGCACATCCAAGCGCAGTCTGCAAGGCAGCAGTAAGTTGTATGGTTGCCGGTGGCTGTTGAGAGCTCATTCGCCATTCGGAAGTACGGGGTACTGTCCAGGAGTCCATGTAATCCTGTGGCTGTTGAACCCTTTTGTGGCGGGGAACACACGCCGAGTCATGGTGCCGTCATCGGGCTCATGTGGTATTTTATAGGAGATCCGATTGCCGGTCGGAAATCCACCACGCCCTGGTGACACCACCGCCATAGCCCCGTTAGCCCATGTATGATCGGCCATCGAAACATGGTTGACACCGTCGTACCACGTTGAGGAGGGGATGGTCTTTAAGACGGATTTCAATTATAAGAAATTTGTGGGTTATAGATGGACACTAAGTCGACTATTTCTGGTGGGAGGATGAGAAATTTTCTTGGGGAGTGACACACTTACTGGCATGGTTATATATTTCGGCATATATCTATGAAAGTGAGTCATAAACATTAAAGCAAAACCATGTGGGTTAATGATTGATCTCATGTAGGATATAATTGTATTTGACAACGGCCACGAGACATTGTGAACTATTACAGTGAGCCAGTAAACGAAGATTTAGTGGAAAGTTAGAATACCCTAGCTACTTACAGAACATCGTAAAATACTTTTACTTTGTCCTATTTGTCAAAGCTTATGCAGACTTAGAAGAACTAATTTGTAATAAAATCTATTTTAAAACGCGCGAGAAAGTGACAATGGCGGCTTATTTTCGTGTTTGTAAACATGAAATATATACCAATAATGTTTTACCAGTTCCAATTTATAGTAAAGCCGCCACAAGTTTCAACTACCGTTGCATATTGATCTACCCTAGGCATAAAAACCGCACGATGGAATATAGACAAAACGAGATCAGATCATGAGAAAAAAATGATGATACAGTTATAAGGCAACTGATACAATCTCGGTTATACTTATCTCAACTGCCTTATAAGTGTGCCAATTGCGTTATAGTGAGCTGATGATGATTTCGGAAATAGGAAAGAGAAACGTTCTACAATGATATGCAATACAAAGCTTTAATCCGAACAAAGTGCCGACACATATGAAAGATAACAATTGGATAGATAAACTGTGCACAATTGTTTGGAGAATCAGCTTAGATCTATTTGAAAACCAAGTATAGGACATAAAGTGTTTGAGAAAACAAAATGTAAACATAAAACTATTAAAGATAAGGAAGCACTATCCTCACCTTTGCAACTTGAGGACCACAAGAGAAAGGAATTAGCTTTTCGAATGAAGGAGTTTCGGCGACCGAGTCCGGCTTCTTATTTGTCTTATCCAAGTCACTCATATCCGCATCAACTGAACTTTCTGGAGATCCGCCATTCGTACTTTTTGCGGTATGCAGAGTTATCGATGAATCTGCAACCGCACACAATTCCTTTAGAAGACGATCCAGCTCTGCTGACTGTTCGCTGTCAGAAAGCTGCGAACTTCCCATGGGAAAGTGAAACGCTGGCAGACTCTTTGCTGCCCGACGTCTTTCTTCGTCTGTTTGTCCACTCAGTCTGAAAAACGATTTAAAATAAAAAAAGAGAAAAATAAACAAGAAATGAATAGAAATGTTGAAAAAGAGTAAGCGGAAATGCAATTGCTGACCATAACCGTCGAAACGAAACTCACGAATCAATAAATCACTTCGATAGCTATTCACATATCGCTGATACAATATTTTCATGCAAAAGTTTACCGATTAAATCAACAAACTAAACTACAAACTTTAGCGTGATTTACATCGCAATATTGATATTGGCCAGGAATATAACTTAAAACTTATTTTATAGTACAGCAAATCATGATGATATATTATAAATCAAGCTTGAGAGTAAAAAAGTTAAATAGCAATCCTCTCTGGGCACAAGCGAATGATATAAAAAGTCATTTAAAATGCCGCATATGCACGTTTCCCAATCAAAACAAAGCGTCAAGATCCGATTTACACATTTAAAAGTAAGGAAATGCTCCTTTAAAAAAGACACCACTTTATTGATACCCACGCAGTCGAAGATAGCCTAATTCAAAAACTTATACAAAATTAGCGAAAGCTGCAAAGCAATTATGTTGGTGAGTGCATAGAAATGGTGCAGCCAAAATTCGAGTCAAGTGGAATTTGTGTGAGACTACAAGGGACGCGAGCCGTATTTTGATTTTCAAAACATACCTTTTGTTTAGTCGTTAAATTCCCGTTAGTCAGTTTACCCTCGTGTTCTTATGATGATCAAGAAAGGTTGAGTGTATCCGTACATGCGACTGATGGTATATTTGGAGAACCGTTCTACTGGTAATCACCACCAACGCAATCAACAAATGCTTAATTGGAAAATTTATATGAATATGGCGAAAGCGGAAAAACAGTTATTTCTGTGACCACATAGCCATTTGTTTTAAAGCACAAAATTGTTCGTGCGTAGCTAGTACATTTAAAATTACCTGATCCGTGTTGTGACTAATGCCGCTAATATGTTCTTTGGCGGAAACATTTTGGATACCTTTATCGATATCCTTTGTCGGTCCGCGGCACATCGCAAGTCTTCCAAACAGGCCAATAGAGCAAATGCGAAATTTTCTTTAGCCATAAAATTATTTCTTCTAAATGGTTAATCTCATAATAACTGACTGACGTTTCACTAGATAAATGCGCTTCACGTATGCAAGTGTGTGTGTGTGTGTGTGTGTGTCCATAACTACTGTGTACAACAGCTAATCTGCAGTCAAATGCAATATATAAAACACAGAGCACTAGTGATGAGAGCAACAGTTTGATTGCCAAAGCATTTCATTTGCTTAGCAGTTAAATTCGCCAAAGTTAGTTGGGTTTTGTACTTTGATATGGTCAAAAAAACGCGACACGCGGCAACACGTGCAACTGACGGTAGTTCTGCTATGTTGTGCGACTGATTATAAACAATTCGATTTTTTTTAAAAAATGTATGTTTCAATCAATGATTGTTTAATGTATGCTATTATAATGATTTAAATTAAGTTTTCGAGGTTGAAATAACCACAAAGCCTCTGCCTTTGGTTTATCCTTCTTGTCATAACTGAACTAATTTGTTACTAGGTTAGCAAAACCTAATACATACTTGCATATATATTAGTTCTTCGCAACAAACAGTATTTAACTGTAATATATTGAATTGAATGATGTCATGCTTACCGCGAAATGTGATAACTGATATCGATGAAGGCCAGAGTGTATGGTTTAACTGGAGTAACAGGTGTTCGGAAATTGTTGTAATTCTCAATTTGGGTGAACTTTAGCATAAATTTATATCCATCAGGTTGGTATCATGTACCGACTCGGAAACCATAGTGTTAGTATCCGGTACTCATCGATTTCAAAAAAGGTATCAGTTACTAACACGATAGCCATAGTGTTAGTATCCTTTACAGACTCGGTATATATATTAAATAGTGTGAGTTAGCATTGAAGTCGTATTGTCGTTGACTTCAGATTATGTTAGCTTCACTATTACAGGTTTACACATTCGTCTAGGAGATTGTACCGTCCTATTATTCCACATTCTTCTACCAAATATATAGTGGTTAAAGGGCGTAATACCGGCTCCTACTGATGAGTCGCCAGTAAGCACGAAACGAATGTGCATGAGATTATACTTTCCGTTCATGCTGCCTTTGGTTTATCCTTCTGGTCACAACTGAACTAATTTGTTACTAGGTTCGCAAAACCTAATACATACTTGCATATATATTAGTTCTTCGCAACAAACAGTATTTAACTGTAATATATTGAATTGAACTAATTTGTTACTAGGTTCGCAAAACCTAATAAATACTTGCATATATATTAGTTCTTCGCAACAAACAGTATTTAACTGCAATCATTGACTGTTTGTTCAATTTTTCAAACATAAAAATTTGACGAAAGATGTAGAAGTGACATTTTCGTGACTGTAGAATTAAAGCTCAAAGTAGAGTTAGAAACATATGTCTAATTTCCAAAATTATATATAATTTTCGTTAGATAGTTTATCTTCGTGCTCTGAAGATGAACATGGAAGGCCGAAACGTGTCAGTACGTGCAACTGACAAAGGCCTTGCTGTTTTGCGACTAGTTAAATAAATTGGAGTGCAATCTTGTTATAGATGCTTGTTATCACCATTCGTGCAATCAACGATTGCATAATAAATTTAATTTCAGAATGCTATAACGATAAGGTGCTTTAGCGTTGCAGTGTCTCTCAGTAGAACATAAGGGCAGATTATAAAAAAGCCAATAATCTAAGTGTTATTATATAAATACTTTTGTTAGAAAAATCAACCTGCCCCGAGATTTCTGATTTAACACTATAATAATTATCACTGAAAGCATTATATCAGCATTTTATACTGATTCTTAACTGTCGAATTTATTTTAGATTTAAAGTTGCAGGTAAAAAAATTTTCTACTTACCTAAAGGATTTTGCATCGGATACTGGAGACTTCGTAGGAGTGAAACTGGGAATTGCCGGCGATTGGTTCAAGGATTTGGCATTTGTGTCGGCCGCGTTTCTTTCTTCACCTACAACTGCATAATAATTATAATAAAATAGAATATAATTAAGATTTCCTCTAACAACATTACACGTTATTAGACACCAGTTTGAGAAAAATCCTGTGTACAACACGATAATAACCAAAATATGCCGACAAAAATGGGCTCCATCTGATTCCCACATGTACATTATGCTGCATAACTGTTAACCAAATTGATCCAGTTCCACAACGCAAAGATGCCATTCAATGCCTAGATGGGGAGAAGGCATCAATCACAAGTTTGAGCATACCTATTTTGAACGGGAAGGCGATCATTTGTCAAAAATCAAACAACACACTGAGAATAGTGATAGATCCGGTTCGCTCCCTCCCGATAAATAACCACTATGGCAATGATTTAGAAATTAACACAAAACGATAACGAAACACAACCTGTCGCCAGTGCACCTAAAAGTTTCTTTTGTAAACGCAAAACCCAGCTACTAAAGGTAAACCCTAAGAATCTAAAGAATTTCTGAATGCTATACAGGTTTAAGAGCTAAATGGACAGAAAACAACAATACCAACATATAAAGTCCAGATGCTTGAATTAGAAAATGGTATGTTATTCAATTGTGAAACTTAATTTTCTGAATACACCCATCTATACTGCTAAGCCTCAAGTCCAATATCGTCTAGACAAATATATTGTCGGTGCTCTTTCATGTCAATGAGACATGGGAAATAGCCGATTGCAATTGCCACCGTCTTGGCAGTACCTTAAACAAATATATTCGCTCAGTTTGGCTTAGAACATTGTCATCTGGAGGTGAGGCAATATTTCCCATGTTGCTCTGCCCTAAATTTGCCTTGGCCATAATGATGTTGCGTAGAGGTTTAGTTTGCCTCATATTTGTGTTTTATATATATGTAAACATAATCTTTGTACTCTTTCTTTTAATTTTTCATTCAAATTTTATTTTTTTAATTAATTTACTTCTTTATTTTTTTATGGTTATAAGGCTGTGAAGCATCAGTTACTAACGACTTCTGTATTGCTGTTCGTAATGATGATGTGAGAAGGCATTCATCAGAAGCGCAATTTACAAGATCTCTCATCAATGTGCCTTCGTTGTCTAACCTAGTCAAAGGACGCTGTTTGCAATAGCTGCTTGCACATCCAGCAAGACAGATTACCGAGGAAACTGCGATAGGTTGCTGGAGCCGTAGAAGTGGTAGCCCAGCATTCTTGTTCTCGGGTGTTACATTTCGTGATATCAGGCACCTG
The DNA here is from genome assembly GCA_029291075.1 of Eudiplozoon nipponicum. Classification (NCBI taxonomy): domain Eukaryota; kingdom Metazoa; phylum Platyhelminthes; class Monogenea; order Mazocraeidea; family Diplozoidae; genus Eudiplozoon; species Eudiplozoon nipponicum. The sequence continues at coordinate 57,627 of JAQBSW010002761.1, read as the reverse complement.
ACCCCGTTACCATGTATCATTAGAAAAATCGAGTAACTTGTATAGTAGAAAACCTGCGGAAGTCTAGCGACGCACATCATCATCATGTCAAGCCAGAAAAAAAGTCAAAAGTGACTAATGTTTTACTGCCATACAATGTTACATGGTTATATTTGGACTGTAAAGGAACACTGGGTCACTCATTCCTAGTGATGGTTTATATTCGAAGTTTCCCTTCTCCAAGATAGTCTGCCAACTAAGGCTGATGAGCACTACCTGCCCAAATGCCAGTGGCCAAAGTTTCCTTCATCAGCCGAAACTTGCCCATCACGTCTGGAACGCTTGTTCTCATTCCGTCACTACACATTTAACAAAAAAGTTACTGCGCAGTTAAACCAAACTTGAGGCTTCACATGTAGCAGGATGATGGCTGTGTCCCTTTTTGACTCGGCAAGGTTCATGCTACCAATCCCGAGTTGACTAGCTCGAGCCCGCCGGTTGTCAGGCCGGAATTTCTATGGCTACACAGGGCCTAATGTAGAGGTACGGTTAATTCTGTATTATTCACCTAAATTCCTCGGGAACATGATGTGCGGGAAATACAAATGATAATTTATTTATGTATGTAGTTTGAATATATGAGTCGAATTCATTGACAAGACCATTGAATTTCTTGAAAATATTTCGAGCGATTTCCCTAGTAACATGCAAGCCGTTAGCATTCGGTGTGCAATTCAGGAAAGTGGCTTACTAATCAGCAACTGTGCTGTACTTACACTTTCAATAAGTTTGGAAACGTTCTTGACTTTATTCAAATAAACTAAGGTCAAAGGACCGCAGGAATGCTTTATGATTGCACAAAGCAGGATTATTTATTAGATGGATAGAGAAACTGCAAAAGCAGCTGAGAGGCAACTCCGGGAAATTTTAATCCAATACTAATTATGTAGCATCGTAGTTCGCTTTCTTTTCTGTTGACTTCACCTATATTTTTTGGGTCTTTTATGTCTATTCCCTCAGGATTTACCATAAGTGTGTCGTTCAGCCGAGACTTAATTATTCCTATCGCCGCAGCCAAAGTGTTCATTTGTGCAGTTCATAGTCTTACAAAGTTTTCCAATCCGCCAGAGGCCATACTATTTAACTCAACACGAATGCTATATTTTTAATCAATTATTTATAAGATTTTACTTGTAGATAGCGCATCTGTTTAGTAAAACAACAAAAATATTTATTATTTATATCACTTTTAATTATCACTTCTGCGGCTCGAAGGTGCATTGCTTCGAGGACTTTCTGTTGAATTCATCTCATCCTTAGATAGGACCCTTAGTGCGTACTCGGTCTCAAATGTGTCTATTGCTACATCTTCCCTCCTCCTATCAGGAATCGGCCTTGGCACCCAACTTGAACAATCAAGTGCGACAGCTGGTAATCCATCGGACATGCTAACGAAAGCTGAATATGTGGGCGCCACACAGAGACAAGCCTATGCAAGACGACCTACAAACGCTCGCCTAAGGGTCGGCGACTATGTCATGTTCGCGAAGGTCGAGCTCATGGCACTACAGGCTGCCAATGATGATCCGTATCGTGTGGAAAGAGTGGACGCAGAGCAAAATATAGTTTTCGTGTCTAAATTTCGCGTAAAAAACTATTTAAAATATTCTATGAACCACCCGAATTGGAACTGAAATTTAATTTCCCCGCCAAAAACCCTTCGTCAGCTAACAGTCTTTTCCTGTCTGATCAGATAAAATTTGGAGTATTCTTCTTCTACGCTGCAACAACCTCATAAGTCGGCCATTATTTTAGTTCAAGTTTTACAATCGCTTAATTTAAAAACCGTTAAATCTATTATGATATTTTAATTAAAGTTTGAATTACTATAAATACACGGCCAACGGGGCACAGCAAGTCGTATCGGAAACGATGACGTCAGCTTTGCAGCAATTATCGGGATACAAACCGAAAAAATGATCGATGTCTAACACAGAGTAGGTCCTAGAAACGTTAATGTCCATAAGGCATAAAACATCAAGCCGCAATATCGGCCACTGTTTAATGCTAGATCTTTACAGATTTTTGTCGATTTACTTGTCTCTCTGCTAGCCAGGATGGCGTACGACATGATCAAGTGACCAATGTCGCGAGTAATAATGCCCTTTACTCGGTTTCAGCCATTCGTCAGTTGCTATCCTAGCAGTCTGGACAGTAGGATGCGAAGTGGCTTCCTAAGAAAGTGCCACAGCCAACGCAAACTATATTGCCCAATTATGTAAGACGTGCGGTTGTATAGAATCTGTCGACTTATAACTTTTGCTTCTAATTGTCTCCTGACACTCAGCTTACAAGCGTTGATTCAAAAAGATGCTTAAGCTAAGACAGCTATCTTCGTTCATCCACTCAACTGTATTAGTGGAAAACTAGAGGACCGAAAATGCACTTGCCTTGCAAGCTCGACTTGGTGTTTAGAGAAATGAACGGGCGATTCCAGAATGGCTTTCATAACTTTTCAGAGGCAGCTGCAGCAAGGCAAAAAAAGTTTGCTAAACTCGGCTTCTGCCAACGCAGAATGTGATAATTAACTATGTTGCCTATTCTTGGTGTAGCATATCATAGGGAAAGTGCGCTAGACGCAGGGGCACGTTCCGGCTACCGAAAACATCTATAACCCTTGGAACAGCAAATTAGATGAGCGGGGCAACTGGCGCTCGTCAGCCTCGGGTATCAGATCATTTAATGGAAGAAAAGCGTATTGTCTAAATGATCCATCCATATTAGGCGTAGGCCACCTAGAGTTCTTTTCTAGCCAACCCACAACTATGAATGAGATTATTAGGCGGCTCTGAAGCACCAGTACTTAATAGAATTCTGCATACAGGCCCCATCGAAAGCGGCGTTATTCTGCACAATTATCCAAAAGAGCTAGCGGATAGGCGATCGGTGCTTCTATTCTTCTATAAAAAAACTAGAATTCATGTCCCTGTGCGTACAGCTGAACCATAGTAGCTTTTACTTGTTCTCACTGGGCCTCGTGCTTCTTCAGACTGCTATATATGACAAAATTAAATCTTTATACATATTTATTTTACAGCGCTGCATAAAGGACATTCTATCATAGCGGTTTCAAACTCAGGTTTAATTTGCTGTAGCTTGGTTTCACTTGTCTACTTAGATAACATCGGCAAATAAGGCGACCAGGTTTATATTGTCTGACAGCTGATGCAGCATGAAATTTTTATTTTGTATAAACTGAAAAACGCCACTAGGTTTCCAATACAATGTCAGGAGAGAGGGGGCGGGTGGAAGACTTAATAAGATGCAAAAACCTCGCGAAGATATGGTAGAGTAAATAAAGAGAGCACTTACACATAACCGCCAATGGCAGAACGGTTTGTGCTCGATGGATCTGTCTATCATGTCGGAGAACTCCGTAGAAAATTCAACTCGCGCGCATGAATTCCATAGGAAAACAGGGACAAGGTGGCTGGCGAAAGGCGACGTCATATTCTAAGTATTCGAGCAGAATTGTCAAAATGAACACTGAGAAATTTAAACTAAATTTGTTAATCCCTGTGTCGCTTAATCCCAATAATGTTCTATCATTTGGGACTTTTAAAATGAGAACTATCGCCTCTCGAAAGAATAAGCTCCACACAACTAGCAAACTGTAAAAGCGGGACTTTCACGTTTCCTATTTATAGGAGACCAGAATTGCTATGAACACTTAAAAATGTGCCTCGATTAAGCAATGTTACCCTATTCAAACGCCAAAGTGACCTACTCAGCTATGGGGTAGACTTGCGATTGCTCAGAGTTGCAGTGATATATTTGGCTGGATAGATATAAACTGTTTTTCAGTAGATACTCGATTCCACGTAGTCCATATATTCCTGAGCATTGGGAACGTTTCCATGCTTAACCTCAATAATTCCGAAAATAATAAAGATAAATGCTTCAAAAGCTGATCAGGTAGGCCTCTGGCCTATAGCAATGGTGGGACATTCTAGTGATTGACGTTGAGTTGAACACTGTACGAGAAGCGATGGTACAGGCAGATATAACCTGGTAAGAAATAAGAGGTTCGCACCAGGCATACCGATATCAACCTAAGTCGTAATCTGATTCTTCCTCTATTTCACGCCCGGTGGCAACTTGCCATACAGTACGGCAAACAGTAAATTGGTAAAAAAAATTTTTTAATACTAAGAGAAAGAGGTAGCATGCCAGCATGCTAAAATTACCATATTTTTATAAGTGAATAGAAAAAAAGATTGAAAAAAAACGTTTCGATAACAGTTAGCTGGCAAACCTTGTCTTTTTGGGTGTTCGTCCATTGGCTGTCCAGCATTTTCCTTTTGATCTGCATTTACAGCATCAGCAGGAACAGCAGGAGCTTGACTCTTTGAAAGTGCAGATTCTGTAGAAATTTGCGCAGTGGAAGCACCCATGCTGCTAATTTTGGTGCCCGGAATAAAGTCACTTGATGGTTGCTGAACACTGAGCACTTTCGAGTCCGGTGCACCAGAAACGCGATCGACGATTTCTGATTGGTTGGGCTCCTTATTAGTGGCCACTAGGGGTGCGACTCTATCAAACGGACGCCTGGTACCACTTGTCGTTTCAGTGATAGTCGTCGTGACTGCGTCATTTCCAATAGTACAGGTAGCGGGAATTAATGCAGATGGCAGTACGGGTTGGGATACTGGAACGGTGGTGGTGGAATTGGATGGAGAAGTGGTATCGAGATGGATTTTACGCGAATCTAATGAATACGGAAATGCAACGATATGAAAAATTATTATTAAGCAAAGCTACGTCTCTCTCTCTTTGTATATATATTCCGCGTTAGTACATATTTTGTCGGTAAAAACTAAGCAATAAACAAGTAGACCTGGTTCAACCGTGCTTGGCACTCATTAGGCAATACCGCAGTTGCCGCGGCCACAGCTCGAACCGGAGCAAATTTGTCTCGGTGTCTTGTGAATCTTCTACTGCGCCAACGAAGCCGCGTCCAACATAACATTTGCAGCTACATACCACAAAACTAAATCGATATATAACTAAAAATTGCATGTAGTTAATTTTCGTGACTGCAATGGGATTGGTGTCTACTTCAAGCTCGCCAACTTGATTTGTGCAGGAGTTGCGCCTCTATTTAATAACTTTTGCGGGATATTCTGGTTTATTCTAGTTTCGAGCCTCTTCTTTGATCTGCCAATGTACTGAACATTGCAGGTACATTGAAATTTGTATACAGATAAAGATGTTGGCGTCACAGAGAGCCTATCTGTTTCATTAGTTTGCGTAAGATTTGTCGTGTTGAGCACAACTCTCACCTGTATTGACGGAAACTGAGCTTTAGTTGCTCGAATTGCCTTCCTCCAAATTGGTCACGATTTTATTGCGTTGCCTCAAATTAGATTCGACAAACCACTCGGGATAGCCAATATTTCTCAACGTTTCGCCAAGCAGGTCTCGCTCCAATTCAATGTTCGTTGGTGAAACTTGTAACGACATATATAGTGACAGGCAGAACATATCTATGCTATTTCTACACCAAAATATTCACGGCAATAATTTATAGCGAAACATAGATAATTGTTATACAACACGAAGCCAAGAGTTGTATACGCGCATGAAGAGGCCTCCTCGCTATAATTGTATAAAGTATACATTCTATCTAGCTGAATCACAATTACTTTTATAAAAATTAAATTACCTGACGTCGCAAGCGGTGCTGTGGATTTTGATGAATACGAGATTGTCGATGCGGCCGAAACTCCAGATTGTGAGGATATATCATGAATACCTGCTTGTTGTTGTGAAGAGGAGACGTCCAGCGATGCATTGCGGTCTGCGGCATTGTCCGTACCAGTTTTGCTACTTGGCTAAACACAAGATGAGATAAACAATCAAAAATTGTTATATAAATAGATCAATGTTTAGAGAAAAGTTAGATAGTAGAACAATGAAAAAACATGGTTAGGAAAGGAGAGGAAATGTGGGGAAAATTCGAGGATTCCGTAGAAGAATATGTAAAACGCAAGGCATGAACTGAATAACAGATAAGCCAGAGTCACGTAATCTTTTCTTATACTGCGCAGATTTGCAACACTTGTATCAATAAAGAGACAAAAGTGATTAAATGGACTAAGCTTTACGAAAATCATCAAGAGGCGTAACGAAATTTGATTATCACGCCTCATATAGGTCCATTTATTTGCCAGATATTCGTTTTTTATCGGGGCATTTCGCATCAGCCATATTTAAGAATGAAAAGTAGTTCAGGAACACCAAACAGCCAGTTTTACAGCACAAAAGTGGAATAGAAATATAATGTATGTTAATAAACAATAATTGCCGTAAGCGATGTCGAGGCTGTAGGAAGTGAAACTGCCTAACCTGGCGAACGCCAGTCCATCGCTAGTCGAACGGTTGACGTTAGCATAAGATCCACAGGCACTATCGGGGAAACAAATACCTTATAAAAAGTGAAGCCTCGAATTCCTTTTTACTTTGAAACCAACAAATAGTTTTAAATTGATTATGACGGAATAAAAGTCGGCTTACTAGATGTGAGCAGCGCGAAGGAAACTATGGCTATTAACAACTTAAAACCCGATACCTCAGTCAGATGGTGCTCCTCAGTCTTGGATATTATACTTTATACAGAAGAATTGAAAAAACAAAACTATTCCCATTAGGATTTGGCGATCCAGTGCTCTTCAGAACTCTCAAATAGCCACGATTAACGAAATAATTAACGATTTAATAATTCTTCACGCGACGTGCAGCCATATGTGCTGAATCATACAGGGTTGGCAAGCGTAAGCAAAGCTACCGCAAAGAAGCCTGAACGTGGGATCCCTATAATGGAATAATATCTTCGCGAGCTCAAAAACGAGAGTCAATAAAGACGATCCTAGTTCAAAACCTCCCATCCGAGATCACTTCTTGCTTGATACACTTCTGTTTTGTCGGTAGAAGTTAAAACGTGTATGAGTCAATGAATGGTCTATCAATTGGATCATGAAAATTAATGGCTAATGTTAAAACGGACTGGACTCTTTATTATGGCTAGTGAATAGAACAAACTTGGTGCCTACATTGCTTGCCTTCAGAAGACAGGGACTGTTTCCAGAAAAAATTGTCTCATTCGGGCGTAGAAAATTTAAAACGAGGTTTTTCTTACGTCGCAATGCGTGAATGATGGAGCAAGAAATGGTGTAGACTTTCGTTAACCAACGTTGTAGAAAAGGCATTATTTGATCGAAGATTTATAAACTTTCGTTTGGCCTATGTCATTTTACGCGTAGTCTCTCTCGTTCCGGAAGTGGCAAAAATATGCACGTAAACTCTCTACCGATCGGCTATTAAGAATGGGAAATTATTTTAAAAGTTACCGGTTGGCCTTGAGCAGCGTTTGGACATTCTAGTGATAGTCGGTGATATCAACGCCATGTAAAGATTTGACTACGCGAGTAGCGGAGCTGTAGAAAGATGAATCATGATCGAGTATATCTGTGCCAGTCTCATCAAGCTTTCCAATCTTTTCATTATTTTGTATTTGATCTTGGTAAACAGAACTTTCTAACATAGCATGCAGATAGACCGGTTCCAAGTCATCGACTTCAAATCTACCACATTCTGGTACGCAGAGGATCGTTTTTCTCAATCCGAAGCGCGAGAACGTATCAACGATGATTAACCAGATAAATCAATAGTTCGAATCGGTATTTTGGCCGCCAACATCCTATTGAAATTTTACTCCATTTTTACAGCCGAATTTCATATGAAATTCTCTGTAATTAAATCGGATATAAATGTGCATCTTGGCAACAGACGGATTGTCTTTAACCACAGCCGATAGCGTACCAAACAGATTTGGTAACTTCATGCACGCAAAGCTTGACAAAACCTCAGTTTTCTCAAGGATAAAGCCTAAGCAATTATTCTATCTCTAATAACGTTCAGACTCTTCAACATGCAGCAATTGTTGCGAAACTATTAGACAGTATGTAACTCGGTAGCATTGCAATGAACTAGCTGCAAGCCACGAAGTGGACGAGACTCGACACTATTTTAAATTTGCTGACATACAGGAAGAAGCGTCGAAACGCAAAAGCCTATTCGAAGTGTATACATAGATCCGACGTATAACGCTTATCAACAATGGAGACTGGACTACAGTCAGTAGTCCTTATGTGGTATGCCTATTCCAAATTAATGCACTTTGTCACACATTATTGATGCGCCAATGATACCAGTCGTCTACGACCACTGCTTTTTTTTTAGACTACTCAGTATGTTTTACACGGTGGCCAAAGTTTAAAGACTCTTCGAAGCTTGTTATGATAACCCATCGGCCAGCATTCGCATTACTAGCGCTCTTTCTAAGCCTAGGCGTTTAGCTCCCTCGTTAAGAAATGATTAGTTATTGCACAAACTTGTTCAACCATATCATCGATGCAGTCTTTGTTGAAGCCTCAACATTTTCCGGCGTGTAGATCAGTAATGGCGATCGGCAAGCCAACCTTAAAACCTCTGACGATGGAGTTCAGTGGGAATATTAGACGATTGCCAGAGAACTATTTACCAAATAAGAAAATGTCAATCAAATACAGTTCGAGGCTAAATGCCTCTTTAAGGATATTTTAAGATCCAAGGCCTACGATTGTTCTGAATATTACAATGTTTACAGTCCAACGAATTCTCCAGGCCTGGATTCCAAATAGCACTCGACGGGTCAGCTTCTGCTGTTTACAGCTGCCGTTGGCAAATTAGGCACACGACTTTGGAAATGCGTGTCCATTTCTGTGAGCACCAAGTAAAAGTTCTTCAAGTATAGGATACTCTCGGTCCACTTTTATGGCTCTGTGATGAGGGAGATGACCGATTTTAGTTATCACTACCAGGACAGGTTTGTGAATCGATATATTTGCTTAGTTTTATTTAGACTGATTGCAGTCTAGCCGCAGGAGGCATTAATGTAAAGCATAGTTTAAGAAATGGCTAGTTCTATCCAGACGTCCTTTTACGCGGCATCACAATCAAACCTATTAAAAGAACATTTAATGTCGCAAAGAAACGATGAAATCAATTAGGAATCGATGACTTCATCTGGAGAGACCCGGTGTTGCCAAACACAGTATCACTACTATGGTTTAAGGCCACCGATTGGAATGTGTGTGTAAAAAATTATATCACGATTAACCAGTAATAATCCTTCCGTAGGTTCACCTACGGAAGCCTTGTTACGACTTTGACTTCCTCTAAATGATAAAATTTGGTCCTCTTTTCGGCATCGGGCGAACAGGCCGACAACTGTTAGTAGCCTGCTACATTAGCACCAATCCGAAGACCCTGCCAAACCATTCAATAGGCAGTAGCGACGGGCAGTGTTTACTAAATACAGACGTAATCAGCACAAGATTATGACTTGCATTTATTGGGAATCCCTCGTCCACGGAGGATAATCACAAAATACGATTCCTATCACGACAGTCATGAACAAGTTTACCTAACCCTTTCGGACCAGGAGGTCATACTCGTTGGTACCATCATTGTAGCGCGCGTGCAGCCACGGACATTTAGGGGCATCACAGACCTGTTATTGCACAATTTCGTATGGCTAACACGATTTGTCTCTCTAAGAAATTGTGCCGCGTAGCAGGCCACCCGGCAAGAGATCTTTCGCACAGAGTGCAGCAAAACCAAAGTAAAGCTGTCTAGCCAGTTGCGCCTGTACGATTTAGCAAAATAGAGTCTCGTTCGTTATCAGAATTCAACAGAAAAATGGCTCGAATATTAAAAGAATGCCAATAAAGCTGGTTGAAGCATTGTCTGTATAAACAAATTCCGCATCTTGCTCGCCAGGTTACTGGGGAAATTCCAACAGAAGACTTGGAATCACAGAAATAGTAAACCAGCAATCTCATTACAGGACAATAATTTTCCCAATGTCAGTCGCTTGATCATGCTACACTGTGTTCTAATTACCTAAAAGACAATGAAATGGACAAAAAAAGTGCGAATGTAGCGGAAACCAGAGTCTAGTGGAAAGGCCTGATGACTTCTTCATTAAAGGCATATGCCCTCTTTTAGAACTCTGTGATACCCCGATCTCCCATCGTGTATATACATATGTGCGTATGTATGCTTGTGGGTGTTAAGAGCAAAAATTAAATCAATAAATAACGACGACAAAAAATGAGGATAGTTCTCCCATTTGTCAGTGGAGAAAATTTAGTTCCGGAGATCCTGACAAAAATGTCCTCACCGACGAAACTACTCATTCGAAGGTGGAGTTCCGCTATTTCCTTAATTAAGGATACCAGGTTTACAGGATTGTCGTTTATGGCCCTTCAGTTAAAATGTCGGAGGTCAAGTATATAAACCTTTATTTCGAGGAACAGCAAAAATATATTCATTCTTTGCTTAACAAGTACCTGTAAAATATGCTTTACGGCCGCGCTTATCAGTGACTGCGAAAAGCTGAACTAGTAAGTCTATTACTCCTCATTGGTTAGTTAGCAGGTTTCGTTTGTCGTAGAAATGCAGAAACTTGCACCTCGACAACAAATAAGCCAAATTAGAACATATATTAAACCAATTCACGTTTAGATTCTATTATTCATGCAGTGAAATCAAATGACAGGATTTAATGTCATGGATTTCTCAGTATAAAGAAATCATTGCATAAGCTAGGAAATGCAATTCATCAATTCTACAGCTTCCGTTCTTAATTTGTATTCATTTAATAATTGCCAAAATTATTGCGGCCGGAATTTAAACTGGACAGCATTTGCTTTCAGAAGCAGCGAATTACACAAAATTTCCAGTTATATACTTTCGGTCAAAAGCCACGCCGAATAGAATAAATCTGAATGAAATAACAATAGAAAAAATTATTTAAATCGAGGCTGCGATCTTGATATAAACACTAGTCCCATTATTAAAATACAATTGTCAGTATAAACTAAGCATTGTATGATGTAGAAAAGACAATTTATCCTGTAGACCGGTATCACCCTTAAAGGGAACTTTTCCTGTACCGTCCGGAATTTTCCGCGGACAGGACTCGAACCTGGGCACACCTTCTTCGGGATATGGTGCTCTAAACACGAGCCGCCCTGTTGCAGTGGTTAGAGCAACAGATTCCTTTTTTAAATTATAAAATGCTTAGTTTATACTGACAAGGGTATACATATAATGGGAATAGTGTTTATAATAAGATCGCAGCCTTGATATAAATAATGATCAATGCTAGCGCAACTAATTTTTGTTTGAGAGAAAACATGTCGGGATTTACAAATTGCTAGGCTTTGATGGCGTAATGAGTTGAAAGACTCTGAAGTACACAAACACATATTCACACGCACTCAAAATTCAACAAAAAACTAGCCACCACCAAGCAAGACTGAAAATTAAATCAGTTCTCATTCACTTAATAAAATGAAACCTGAAAGATCGCAATGTCAAGTTGAATATTCTCGAAATAAACTGGTCATTATCCACAAAAAATGTACAATTTTTATTAAATTTGCTTCCTTTACATAAAACGATATACTCTACATCTATTTTAATATTTCTTCTACATTTAGCAGCGGTTGTTTTACTATGAAATATAAAGGTAGGCTGGTCGTACATTTTTTCATTAACAGTGACATAAACATGTACCCCCCATGAAGCAAAATCTATACAGCCATATTTGCACCACATGAATCTTGTGGCAGGAATTTTATCACATGTACTTACCAGTATAAACTAAGTATTACATAACCTAGCAATGACAATTTATCCAGCATACCAGTTTCGATCTACATGGGAACTAATGAGGTACGGGTCAGAATTTAACGAAAATGTAGTCCGAATCTGGTCAAATTTGCTTCAGGATCTGGGATTCTAACAACACCACCACCCTTACCGCATAATACACAATTTCCAGTTATATACTAGCTTGTGTTTTTGGTTGAACTTTCATTCATGTTTTGTCTATGTGATAAATCTTTCGACCTAAATTTCCAACTAGCCACACACAATATGATACTATAGAACAGACAGCATATCAGCTATGGAAGTGATATTGAACTGAAGATTTCTAACAAGAATTTGATTACATATATCACAACAAGGAAAGGTTAGTAAATATAGGAGGTGAAAACATACATTCCTTAATACATAGAGACAAGCATAAAAAGTGAATAAGCAATTACATGAACGCAGATCTAAGCAATTATGTATTACGTGTAGCATACCCAGTAACAAATTAGTTCAAATAGGACTACAAGAATGTACCAAAATCAGAATGAACGAAATGTCTAATCTCATGTACACATTCGCTTCGTGATTACCGGCGACTCATCATTAGGATCCAGTATTACGTCCTATACTCACTACACATTTGGTCAAGAAATTTGGGATAACTGGAAGGTACAATCTCCTGGCAATTGAGAAATAAACAATTTAATGAATCAAAACTATATAACAAAACAGGTATATAAAGCGCAGTTAATAAGGCTATTTTATTTTCACTCGAACTCAAAGCGATCATACTAGCTGGTACTTAGTATAGTCAATTTTTGGAAAGCAAGTGGATCAAGTTAGATTAAGCTATACATTGCACAAAAACCAACAGGAATGGAGAAATATGCTGAGACAGGCACAAACGCACACATACACAACTCACCAGTTCATAATCAAATCATATACGTGTGCCTATTGTTTATTTAGCTTAGGAATAAGGATGTTTCAAACGTCGGCCTCCACTGTGCGTAGGTAATTTTCATTTTGGCCTTTACAGAACCTGGAAATCCGTTAATTTGGAGTGTGATTTGTATACAAATCGTGTTCACCTGTTTGTGGAAGCCAGATACAATTAGCCTAAAATGCTCATGAATATATAGATATACAACGTTGTATTGATCGATTTCGGGGCGTTTAAAGATTACATTTTTTGTTAGCTCGCGCTTTTATCGTTTAAATAAACGTAATTTGCATAATGGATATCGATAAGTCACTTATTTTAGTTCTTAGAGTAAATATTTCAGATGCTGCGCCGCCTTTAAAAGGTATGATGACGCACGCCGACTACAACACGTCTAAATTCTGCACGAAATTAGCAGACGCGGGACTCGAATGTGTGGCGTGTGCCGAGGGCATAAGAAGTGGTTAAAACAAACAACTTCCCGCCAATGAGAGCAATCATGAAAACGATCAACACCACGCAGCACAAACTGACGGGGTAACTAAAAACAGGCATACAACCAATACAAGTGGAAATTTTAAACAATTGTGTTCGCGAAACGTTTAACTACGTCAATAAAGTAAAATCGTGCAATTTCTGAAAATGATTTCGTTCAACACCAGAAATCTGTTTACGATTTGTTGACAAAACCATCAATTCCTGATGTAGGTTCATCGATAGTGACCACTCATCGGTGTCCAAAATTACAAGTTATCTAAAATAAAATTCTCCTCTATAAATGTACAAAATATGTTTTAATCAACTTGTAATGGGAAATATTTCAGGCAAATCGATGGAGTGGAAATGAGCTGTCTGTCAGGAAGTCGATAGGTTGATGTCTAAATTTTCTATCTGAAAAAACATCAAAACAGCAACCACTCATTCAAAAAACCCAACATACATCTCGGAGATATGTTGACAACACTTGCAGTATAATAAATAACGATGTAAGAACAAATTGCATACTTAGATACTTTAACCAACGTGAACCATCATACTAAGTTGGTTTGCGAGTGCGAAAACCTTCAGCAAAACGCAGTCTTACCTGGACTTGTAGGTATATAGAGACAGGATTGTGGAAGTGTAAAAAGGAAAGTATATCGAGAGCAGACACAGACTGGACAATACATCCACAATCACAATACTGTTCCAATTTTCCAACAAAAAAATTTTATATGAAATTTATCTTACAGAATAAATAGAATTTGTTCTAATGAATTTCAATGTCAAGAACTGGCGGTGCTCAAAACAATTATATTAGAAAACTAGTACCCGGAATGATTTGTTGAAGCAAACAAAGTGTAAACACCGACAGAAAAACAATGAAGCCGTACAGGACCAAAATGCGATATACGTCAGTTTACCCCTTAATGAAGATTCACCATCCGAAACAATTACTTTAAGAATAAAGAAGCAGTGACATACAGAGAATAACTCCCTCACAATCGAACATTCCAACATTGTTTATTTATAAAAATGCCATAGCTGGTCAGCACGCTATGCAGGCCGGAACTATAAGAGCGAATTCAAGAGCATTATAAACTAAACCCAGCTCCCATAGAGAACGTTTTCACAACACCTAAACACATTACCTAATATGCGTTTTGACTAACATAGTAATTAGTCCAGTTGGTTCCTTTTTCCAAAAAAAAATTCGGCTTCCGTCATCGGCAGCCTTCTTCAATTGGTCTATCCACACCAGTTTTAAAAAACAAACTAATGAAGCAAGCGCGATATTTCCTCTGGCCATATCATTTATACGTCACACTGAACTTTCACTAGATAGTTGCGCGCGCGCGTGTGTGTGTGGAGGGGCGTATTCATAAATGCTTTTTTGCTTGCTTCATTAGCTTGATTTGTAAAACTGGTGAGGATGGACCAACTGAAGAAGGCTGCCGATGACGGCGGCCGAAATATTTTGTTCAAGAAAGAAAATTACTGGAACAATAACTGCGCTAGTCAAAACGCAGATCGGATAATTTAGACAAATCCAGTTTCGCAATTTTATTCAATTAAGCAGATGAACAAATTATTTAAGCAAATCACGCTCGAAATCAGCGAATGCACAGATAGTCTTCAAAGCCAACGGCGAAAAAGGATAACGCACAGCGAAACCGCTGTATTAAACATCCTAAATCCCAGGTCTATAAACAAAAGTTCGCACATGTAATACAATCAAACAATCAGTGATTGCACAGGAGGTGATGATAATTATTTAAATAAAGTTTGCGACCTTGATATAAACACCAATCCCATTGTGTTTAACCAGTAACACCATATAATAAAACTACCGTCAGTCATACGTGCCGACGCGTTGCAAAATTCCATGCTGTGCGACTGGTTAAATAAAATGAAATTTGTGTTTATATCAAGCTCAAAATATTGGTTTAAATATTTATTATCACCATCCGATCCGTCAATGATTGTTTAACGGTATTATTGCATGTGGTGAAATCTGCAAAAAGTTAAAGTTCGTGACTAAATATAAATTTTGCAGCGGAAATTCTCAATTCAGTACAATATATGTGAGATTTCTAGGAGTAAGAGCCACATATCTAATTTTTCTTTTCTCATATATGCATTGCGGTTTAATTCTCGCTAGTCAGCTAGGATTCGTTCTCTCATCCTGATCTTGAAAGGTCGAAAAGCGTCAGAACCTGTGATAGCCGCTAATTTTTTTTATTTTGTGCGACTGGTAGAATATAATGGGATTGGTGTTTATATGAAGCTCGAAAGCATGATTTAGATAAATGTTGGACTTTTTCTCGGTGATGTCCTTCTTGTTGTGGATTGGACCGCATTTTTCTTGTGCGGGACAACTGATAGCAATCGTAGGTCGGTAAAATCTTGAATACTGTACATTTTCAAGTTCGCCGATTATTGGCCTTGATTGATGGGTTCCCATTTGTCACTTCTTTTTTAAGCCTTCCATCAGCTGCATGTCTGAAAATGGCGTTGGAGCAAAGAGTGAAACATCTTGCTCCAACATCATTTTCAGACAAGCAGTTGATGGAAGGCTTAACAAAAAGAAGTGACAAATGAGAACCCATCAATCAAGGCCAATAATCGGAGAACCTGAAAATGTACAGTATTCAAGATTTTACCGACCTACGAGTGCTATCAATTGATTTAAATCAGTTTTTATAAGATTTGGATATAAATGAGTGAATTGTTTATGTATGTGTGTGCGTGTAAACGTGCCTGAGAATGTGTTTTACGCTGCCTATTTCTTTTTTACATAATGTATGTATTTAGTCCAATTTAATCTCCTTTGCAAAATTGAATACATAAGTGCCAGATATTACAGCCGCGTTGAGTCTTGGCGAAACGAAAATGGCCTTATTTTAACTGTGTCGCATATGCCTGCTTCATAATAAATATCTGCTTCAATACATGGTTAATTTCTCCATTCAAATTAAAAATGTATAAAATATCCAAACTGAAACTTATACATGACTTTTAAGGTAACCAAGGTTTTCTTTCGTGGGTAGTAGATTTGCACTATCAGTTTAGCAAAGATCCGATTGATCCCCATTTCCAAGTACGCATTGAGTTCGTCTTCGTGGTTGCTGGGTGCTGATTCATCCTTTCCCTCTGAAGGCTTCAACATTATCCGTACTAACAACTGGAAATGAGGTATGATCTAATCTTCGTTAACTGGCCACGTTTCGGTACGACTTTTCCGGTACCTTCATCAGGCTTCGAATCCTACATAGTACAAAGCTCACAATATATTCTTACAAATGTGGTCAAAATCTGTTATTGTGAGCATTTAACTGTGTGTGTAATTAGAAATTACTGGAAAGTCGTACCAAAATGTTGCCAGTCAATGAAGGTTAGATCGTACCTCATTTCCAGTGGTTAGTATGAATGATGTTGAAACCTTCGGAGGGAAGAGACGAATCAGCACACAGCCACCTCGAAGACGAACTCGATGTATACTTGGTAATGGGTATCAACCGGATCTTTGCGAAACTGATAGTGCAAAGCTACTACCTACGAAAGAAACCCGTGGATACTCTAAATATGATTATCGCACTGCACAAAGCCATGCAACAACGTTCAAACTTCGGGAAAACAACCAGACCTCTCAAATTGACCCCGTTTTCTGCAATAATGCGGTAAATTTGTGGGTGTTCTATATTATGTCCGCCAGACAGATTGTGGCGCGCTCTGTTCAAGTGGCCGATAACGTGAATTATTGCCGTGTCCGGCTGATAGCGCATTCCAGCCTCGAGCACAACAACTTCGGTAGCCAGTTGAACATTGATATTTAACATACAAATCATCTAATGGATTGTTTTCGCCGCTATTAGGCAAAACCATTTTGAGCCAATGCAAACAACGTGAAAATGATTTCTGAATGCAAAACTTGCGCTCTTAGCAATGAAATACGTAGGTAAATTCCTTCATTAGCCGTTCTCTAAGTAAACATGGTGCCATCTGAACAATTCTACAGAATTCACTACCTTCACATTATAACTATCTGTCATTTATATATATATATATATATATATATATATATATATATCTTTTGAAAAAAAATGACAGGAGAGTTTCTGTCAAATTTGTATCCATGCAATTTATAGCGTGAAAAAATATTCCAATATGCGCAGATATTATCGCACAATTTCACACGCGCAGTAAACACAAACTTGAATCATTTTGAGCTTACCAGTTGTGTTGCTGGCAAAGATCCCTTTTCCGTGGTTAATGTGACAGGTTTGACATCGTCAATAGGTTTTTCAGCAGATTTAACGCCCCTATTATTAAATGCCCCGTTGTGCGCTTTCAAATCATCAGCTAAATTAATTTTTAACTCATCTTTACATACTACATTGTTATGTAGGTTGCCAACACTGCCGACACCAGAATCGTCCTCCATTGTTGAAGCAACAGAAGTTGTCGAGCTTGCACTGGCTGCGCTTGTTGAAAGGCCTCTTGATGCCAGACCGCTAGTAGTAGTTATACTCTTTGTTGCTAGTCTATCCGTGGATGATGGTTTTCCGGGTTCAAGAAAACCGGATTCTTGAACAAGACCACCTGCCGATACTACACCATGTATACTACTAGTAGAAGCCGCTTTTAGAGAAGTCAACGAGGATGACGATGTGTTTGTTGAATCATCCAAGGCTACGTGAGGTGAACTCGGCATCTGCTGAAGCTTTGCATGTTCTTTATCTGAGTCTTTAGCAGCCTTTTGGTTTTCTATGTCTGAAGCCGATAGGCCTGCAAGATTACCGTCTTTTCCGATTACATTTTCTACGTCACTCGCAGCATCCACATCTGCTGAGATGCTAGTAGTTGGCTGTTTAGCTCCAGAAGATAATGCTGGCGGCGGTGTTATCGGTATTACCGTCTGAAAACGACCTATTTTATCGTGCACTGTATTGCCAGACAAAAGAGTAGTCCCAATACCACCCACACTTGGAGTGGTAAGAATATGGGATGATGTTGTTTGATGGGCACTTCCAGTAGTAGCCAAACTGGAAGAGAACGGCTCAACAGGCAGGAAAGCGTTCTCTTTATCAACTACACTCAACCCTCTGGCTCCGCCACCGGCATAACCAGCTGCAGCAGCAGCTATTCTATTCAAATGAGCCGCATGCACAGGATGATTTGGACTTGCTGCTGGATGAGGCAAATTCGATGGCACCCATCCCGCTGGAGTTACTAACTGCTGGCCAAAATCAAACGAACCAGAAACAGATGGCGTGAGTTGCTTGCTGGATTGTGTCAGCAAACTCTGATTGGCTATATTATTAGCAGTGGTGGTACTACTTGAAGAATCCCGATGTTCTGGCAGTTCTGATCCAACATCAATAACTTTCGGGACTATAGAGTTTGACAAACTTGTTGAAACAGGTATTCTATGCGCCTGTTCCAATGACGTTGATCGATATGTGCCACCGATACCTGCCGACATAGATCCAGCAGATGGTGCATTGTTTGCAGATCCTCCATTTGCCAATAAAGACAACGAAGCACCAGTGAGTCCAGCCAAACCACTCAAACTATCGAATATATCTGCTGCTGGGACACAACTGCCCATATGCACGCCAGCCGGGCAAAAACGCGAGGTGGCACCTTCCGTCGCTGGTTGGATAGCTGCCGCCGCAGTTGCGGCAGAAGCTGACATCGCTGCTTTTGGACATCTTCGACAAGCATGCACTGCTCTTTGCCAAGCCAGGTCAACAGAGCATGAATGGTATGTCTGAACTCTAGAAATAAGAACAAAGCTAGGTACACTACATACAGTCTGCATTCTGCCTAGTGGACTCGCACAGTTTATTGCACGTTTACTATTTCCAATGCTGTACGCGTTATTATGAATAACACCGTTTCCACCACGAAGAACACTAGTATACCCAGGTGTTGGAGTAGTAGCTCTGTTCGAATAGCCGTTCAACGAAAAGAATGTACCTCCAGCTCCAGTGGCAGCAGGAGAGTTCACAGAAGAACGAGTACCTGGAGATGATTTTGCGCTAATGGACGGTCGCCAGTTTGGCGAAACAACACCATTCAAATTATTCGACGAGATAACTTTGAAATTCCCCGAACTGCTTTTAAGCTGTTGATTAGATGCAGAGCAAGTCTGATTATTTTGCGGATTATGCGGGTAGTACTGCGTACTAGTAGTTGGCCGTCCTAAGAAAGACGAAACAGATGAGCCCACAGGATGAACAGATCCAGTCGTAGGGCTATTGCTGCTGCCAGTATTTGTTGTTGGGCCAGATAAACTAGCTCGCCTAAGCGGCACCTCACTTAGACTAACCTGATATTGATAAGATAATGCTGAATTGTCCGAACACGATGGAGATGAAATTTGAGATACAGAAGAAGGTGACGAAGCCGCAGATTCAGTTACTAACTGATGATAATTTGTGGTACTATGCTCCGGATAATGGTTAGAATTAAAGTTTATATAATCCGATGAAGGAGATATAGCTCGTCGAGGACTTTGTTGCTGCTGTTGCTGATTATTATAAATATTAGAACCGAAATGGTGAGAAATTGGAGCTGACGGATTATTTGAACTCGTGAATGAAGACAAACTTGAGTTCTGTGTTGAAAAATGACTCGGCTGAAGATTTCGCGTATTCTGCTGGTATTGTGACCCAGGACTATTAAAGCCCGCTGCACTACTGCTACCCAAACCACTGCTACTAGTTGCGCTACTGCTGCTCAAAGTACTTCCCGCACTACTACCGCTACTGACGCCCGTATTATTGTGCAGGTATACTCCAGATTTGACGTTAGCACAGCTGGTCACGCTTCCTAGTGGTTCTATGGGACCTTTGTTAACTAACTGATATTGAGGATAACTGCTCTTTCCAGGACCGCCACCTAAATGGATCTGCATTAAATGATAAGTGCTGGTTTCATTACTAGGTGGTGAAGTGCCTCTGTTGCTAAAGTCATTATTTGAAGTCAAGATTTTACGAGTCGGGTGAAGTTGAGAAGCGCCGCTATTCATACGAACGCTCTTCAGCATGTACACATCAGTTTGTGGTGAAGAATTTGTTAATCGGTTCCTATTACTGCCGTTTCCCGATAAAATACACGTCGGTGAAGCAGTTCGCCAACCCAAACCTCCACTTTGATAGTTCCCCAGTGGAATACTACAACCACCGTCTATAACAGAAGAGTTTTGGCCGTCTAACCCGTAGTTGAATCCGTGGCCATCACCACCATCACCGCATATTTTGCTACCAAAATCGACAACAGGAGTATATACGAAGTTAGAGAGTGGACTATACCTCGTTCCGGCCGTGGTACTTGGAGCAGACGGTCTTAAAGAGACAGACAGTGAACTGTCATGACCTTGGTTCAAATCGATAGTAGCTTTACCACTCGCCGATTTAATTCTACAACCAGAAGCTGGCGAGTTTGCGCAGTTTGCGCCTGGAGCACTAGTCCAGCGCGCCACTGTGCCGGAATCGAGCCGCTATGCTCGATTTTAATAAATGAAAGTAGTCAGTTAGGCGCCCGAAAAAAGGCGGAATTATTAAGCGCGAAGCTGTGAGAAAGGCAGGTGAATTTTATTTTTAAACTTATATTTTTCATACATCTTTTCTAAGCCCGGCGATTTCTATTCGGTGAGATAGAAAACAAATTAATGCAGCCTTAAAAGCAGAAATATTCATCCACGAAACTTTTTTGAATTTATTGTCCCATATATTGTCACTTTTATGTGGTTATTAGTAAAGTTTTTTATAAAGTTATGTGTTGACTTGTTCTCACAATTGACACGAGAACAGCGTGACTTAACTTTTCTAACACAAATGTGAACATGCGTAAACAATTCAAATTTGGTTATGATCTACGATTCCAGTTTATAGATCCAAGCGTTAAAATTTCCTCAATAGAATCGCACATTCAAGAGTTTACCCACCCTCGAAGACAGTATTATAGCACAATCGGATACATCCAGCAGGTTTATGCAACTAGTAGAAATTCATTAATTTGACCTATGAGTGACTAGCTAGCATTTGTAAATGCATAATCCATGTAAACCGGCTAGTCGATCCGTTGCTAGAACAGCGTTAAACGTTTGCGTGTAGAACAGTAAAACTGCATCACTAGGTGAAGTCAATAAGCACTAATTAATCGTTTAGCCAAGTATCCGCAACAGTAATCAATAGTGTTGCGAAGCCAACACAACAAAATACTGTAACCAACTGATGTGTGTGGTGTGTGTAAGAGCAGCCTTGTCTGTCGTTCAACTCACAAAAATATGCACACAGCTCACGATTGGCTGTATTTTACCACCTAACATCAGTTAACCACTTTAGATGATAGACACGTAAAAATCCAGATTGGCTTGAACGGTAGTCAGACTAAAACGCCATGAAAACTAAAGACATGTTCACGTTTGCATGTGTAAAATTGAAAATACACAAGCTTTTACACAAATGTGTGTAAACTATAAATGGCAATAATGAGACGCGCGACACATTGTAGATTTTGCACACAGATTAGGCTCAATATGCACAGTTTGAAGCAGTACTAAGTGTACACAAAATGATGCGACAGTTTAAGAAATTAGTTGCGCAGAACGATACAATGAGATAAACAGATTGTGGAGCAGCAAACAGAAAAACGCGCACAGATGGAGTGCCAGAGCACATGGATGCCTAATTTTCTTTCAAAAAACCTTCTGGGACAACACTTGTACCGCTTAGATCAAGTCAAGGAGATCCTTAGGAGAATAATTAAGTTTGCAACGTGCTTACAAAGATCAATGAATTGGATTGTGGAAACAGAAGACTAACAAAGCTTCAAATGCAAACCAAACTAGTAGCGGCGAAGGAAGTACTCAATGCCTGCTGTGGGATAAGCATAAACACGATTGTAACAACAGATTCCGTTGAATGAGAGTAAGTTAAAGAAACTTTGCTCTCTCCACCGAGGCGTATTAATAATCAATGCAAAAATGCTAAATGAATTTTGTTTAGGCTTTAAGAGATGATTCGACGTATAAGTTGAGTTACTGATGCTGTCAATAAAAAGCCGCAACAAATTGCGGAAAAACACACGAGCACAAACACGGAATATCAGCTAATATGAGGGGACTGCACGACGGCCTAGTTGTCAATCATTGACTGGCAATACTAAAATTGCACTTACATTCGTGTATGCAAACTTCCTCTCAATCAACAATGTGCTTAACTAGATTTCAGTATTGCTTGTTTCTAACTCACGCTGGAAGGGATCGTGCTTTTAGCGCACAAAGCCGGAACCTTTCTGACAGAAAAGGAAATTAAAATATAAAGTCAGAGATGGCTATAATGCGAGAAAGCACAATTGCATTTTGGAGTTAAATTTCGAGGCGGCATACTTAAGGAAAAGAGATAAACATCCGAAAAAGAAAAAAAAATGCAAAACAAGAGAAGCGAGAACAAGCAAGTTCACGTTTTCGTTATAATATTAACATTCAATTGTTAGACTCATTTCTGTACTAGCATTCACTCATTTATGAATCAGGCTAGCGCCACTGATGGTGTCTCCACTTCACACATACACACAAAAATTACGCAATTAAGCGCAGCATTTGGAGGTTAAAGCTTGCTTTAACTCTAATCAATATTGGCATTGTGCACTTATTTCTACTCAAATGCCTCCGTCACTGCATTTTAGACTTGACAATCGGTTGCTCTAAAACGCAACGCACGCTTAGATGCCGCATTGGAGTGCTATAAAACGAGCTATTGTGCTCTTCTTTAAGTGTGCACTAATTATGGCGTTCACTATGTTTGCAATCGGGGTTGTATGCTCGTCAGAATGCAATATTCACAGGACAGAATCGGAATATTGCGCAAAAGCGGTTTTTAAATTGAAATGCACGACAAATGTTGCGTCAGAACAAAATTTAATTTGCACAATAAAGTTTA
Organism: Eudiplozoon nipponicum; assembly: GCA_029291075.1. Taxonomy (NCBI): domain Eukaryota; kingdom Metazoa; phylum Platyhelminthes; class Monogenea; order Mazocraeidea; family Diplozoidae; genus Eudiplozoon; species Eudiplozoon nipponicum. Next base: position 34,503 of record JAQBSW010002761.1, on the reverse strand, counting down.
CAATCCTGCCGGCATCAGTAAAGCCATCGACAACGGCTCGACTACCGTTGATTACACCGACATCTAGCACGCATAAATATAAGGCAATTTTTAAAGTTTCCAATTAAAAAATAGAGGTTATTTGCAGACTTTTGTCCGACGAGGATCATCACATAATTTATAACCCGATGTAAATTTAGATTACAGTCAAATGCGCTTTAGCGACTACGAGAAATAGTCATCGATCAATTAAGAATTCACATGCAGAATGAGCAGAGGAAGGCATTTACTACATATGCTAACAAGCCTGTGTGTACCTATCAAAGTGAATTCACGATCTGGCCTATCTGATTTTTATTGTATTATCGATTTCCTGAAGTGCTAGTCGAATAGCTAAAGTCACTTCAATTGTGTGCACATGTCGACTAGGAAAATTGTTGCACCGATTAGGAATTGCAAAGAATAATGTATAAAACTAGACAATTATTGAATACATCTAGATAGTTGTCTTCATACATTCTCCTAACATAAATACAGACGCAAACACGCAAAAGTGGTCACGTTTACAAAGGCTAACATGAAGGCCTATTTACAACAGAATACACACAGGAAAAAAAAGAAAACGCATGCACATTTGAGCACACACTAGACACACCTCACAAACACGCAAAAACACAACATTGATCCAATAACAGAAAGTGAAATAAAAGTGCTCTTGAAGCTAGGGCTAGCACCAATACGTTGCAAACAACAATTTACTTTCGGTCCTGTGCGTGAGTGTGTGTTTGTGTGTATTCAGGAGTTAAGTTAAAGTCAGTACGAATGTAAGAATTCATCCAGACGAAACATGTGCCCGTGTCGAAAATGCGTTGTAAATATAGTGGCCAATCGATAAATAATACATACATGAATGCTATTCGTTAGTGCAACACTCATTAAACAAAAACGCATTCACAGAACGCGGTGAAATTGCATACAATACACACACACACAAGCACGTACAATAATCAACTTAAGTTAATGCCTACACACACACACACGCGAACATTATGACAAAAAATCGAATTATTGCAAAATAGGGTCAGAGGTAGGTACAGTGCATCAATAATTGACAATGCTAAATCAATAAGATTATTTATTTTGTGTTTGTGCGTGCGCGTGTGTGTGTATAGGAGATTTATCTCTAAAACAAACATTCGTGCGTAATCTTGTTGTCCCAAAATTGATGCCGGCGAACATAAACAGGTACATTATTAAGAAATGTGAATGTTGTGTACATGTCAGTTTTCTCCCAATATTTATTTCGTACAAGGCACAAGAATGTTCTAGCACACTTGGTTCCTGATTTGACCCAAAGTGTCTCAATTGCGAGAGTAAAATGTCAACTTAAAAGAGGCTTACCAACGCCACAGTAACACAAAATAAGGCAAACGTTGCAATTCTAGTGAATATTACAGGGAAGCATTCACGCTGCAGAGACTTGGATGATGACGCACTATAACTGTCAGATGCCGAAAATCTAAGTTAATCTATTCATTCGCTCGATTTCTTATAGATTATTGCCAATGGAACATAAGGAGTCATCAATCACGAACTAAATTTACGGGGAGACATGTTGTATTAGGCAGTCCTTTGACGTACCACAACCTGGTTAACGAATGTTGATTTCGTTCGTTGAGGGCATTGTTGGAGAAAACCAATTTCACACCCTACTCGCCAGACCACAGCGGTGGCTGGCTGGAACCACAGGAGGGTTAGGAAAACCAGAGATATCAGTCACGCGAAAACGCCGTGATGTACTCTCACTGTCAAAAAGACGTTTCAATGATCGAAAATCTGTTGGTCTGGTAGTAAACATGGCTCGGTGGAGAGACCTGAATTATTATGTCTTATCGGTAGTCTCTTGTGGAAGACCCTACGCGGTAGCTAAGGCGAAATGAAATTCAAGTGATACGAAGGCGGAATTTTAAATAAAAATGTATGAAAATGCAATAAAATTGAAAACTGGCACTAAACCACAATACCGAGTTCGCTAAAATTATGAAAGGCTTCAGCTCAATAGAAGCGTAACATCACTTAACATATCATTTGCATGCAGGATAATCAAATAGAATGGAACTGTAGCCAAATAAGTGTAAAATATTAATCGAGTAAACCATAAGAAGTAATAAATTTTATATTATAAATTCAACTATTATGATCGACTCAAAAACAAGAACATAGCATAACTTTTTTCAACACTTAAATATAGAGAAGAAATTCATAATATGCCTCGGAAAATAAATATTAACAGGATACGTTTTCCGATATTACTCGTAAACAGAAATCGAATATTGAATTAGACATTAAGGCTAAAATTTCATAAAGAATCAAATAAGAGTTTAGTAGATTCCACTATGGAGAGAATCAGGAAAGCTTAAAAGTGCAGCAGGGTGGCGCATAATTAAATGTGCCCCGTACGCGGCCAAAATCTAGACAGTACTTGACAAGATCCCAATGAGGACGAAACTGTTCTACTAGACGAATTTATTTTGCTATCTTATACAATGTTTAGCCTATAGTGACAAACGTACATAATCCATAGGATTGCTGTTTACCTGAAGTAAATAAATAAGCTCAAAGTTGAAGTGCACAACAGTTTACCTTTCCGCGGTGGACAAGAAATGAAGATTAACACTTCAAAGAGATATTGATGTTAAGCAAAAAATGAGTAAACCCATAAATGCATTCTAGCTGGTTTTATTGCTTATATGTCTAGCTAACTTACAGGCTAATATCAACATATAAAGCCTATCGATTGCAACATTGCACTGCAAAATAAAAATGCTTCACCTAATTTTTTAAACGCTCATACCAATTTTTGATACAATAAGTATTAATGCAAAAATATTCATGATCTAATATCACAAATCTGTCATAAGCGAACACCGCATAGCATAAATAATGAGCAAAAATTTATTGTACATACCGAGAATATATATATATATATATATATATATATATATATATATATATATATATGTATATATATATACTTTTGAATGCGAACCTTAATGAAATTGATAGTACCCTTTCCATATGCAAAACAAAGAAGGCATTTTATCAGATACATAAACCGTTTCTTTCTCATATTCTTCTCAAGTATCTACAAATGAACATTTATTTATACAAAAGTTGAAAGGCCAAATAAAATTAAAAAATGTAACCATGGAGAGTGTGAAATTAGGGAACAACCAATCAATTGTGTGCATCGTCTCCAATTCAAGCTGAATGCTTGAACATACTTATTTTTACTGCATCAGTTCAGCTGCAATTTGTTTATCTATAGAGCAGATGGTTAGTTACTCGAATGAGAGAACATTACAACCTAAACGCCTGTTTCAAATCAAATGGTGCATGCACGTCAGCAATTGCGCGATACCGTTGAAATCTCAAATGTATGTTATCCAGGCGTAGAATTTAAGATAATTACTAAATTCAATACAATACGGGAGTTAGTCACATACGTAGCAGTATAGATAAGCAAATTTCAGCCGGATTTATACAAAAAATATAAGCATGACCAAGCATTGAGCTTGAACTTGAGTTGATGCACACGATTAAATACAGTTTGTTGCGGAGAGCTAAAATATATACAAGTATGTATGTATTAGGTGTTGCGAACCTAGTAACAAATTAGTTCAGTTGTGACCAGAAGGATAAACCAAAGGCAGCATGAACGGAAAGCATAATCTCATGCACATTCGTTTCGCACTTACTGGCGACTCATCAGTAGGAGCCGGTATTACGCCCTTTAGCCACTATATGTTTTGGTCAAGAATGTGGGATAATAGGACGGTAGAATCTCCTAGACGAATGTGCAAACCTGTAATAGTGAAGCTAAAATCATATAGTCTACGACAATGCGACTTCAACGCTAACTCACACTATATAGTATATATACAGTCTGTAAAGGATACTAAAACTATGGCTATTGTGTTAGTAACCGATACCAACATTCAAGTATGTATTAGGTTTTGCGAACCTAGTAACAAATTAGTTCAGTTGCATATATATTAGCTCATCGCAACAAACAATATTTAACTGTAATATATTGAATTGAATGATATCATGCTTACCGCGAAATGTGATAACTGATATCGATGAAGGCCAGAGTGTATGGTTTAACTGGAGTAACAGGTGTTTGGAAATTGTTGTAATTCTCAATTTTGGGTGAACTTTAGCATAAATTTATATCCATCAGGTTGGTATCATGTACCGACTCGGAAACCATAGTGTTAGCATCCGGTACTCATCGATTTCAAAAAAGGTATCAGTTACTAACACAATAGCCATAGTGTTAGTATCCTTTACAGACTCGGTATATATATTATATAGTGTGAGTTAGCATTGAAGTCGTATTGTCGTTGACTTTAGATTATGTTAGCTTCACTATTACAGGTTTACACATTCGTCTAGGAGATTGTACCGTCCTATTATTCCACATTCTTCTACCAAATATATAGTGGTTAAAGGGCGTAATACCGGCTCCTACTGATGAGTCGCCAGTAAGCACGAAACGAATGTGCATGAGATTATACTTTCCGTTCATGCTGCCTTTGGTTTATCCTTCTGGTCACAACTGAACTAATTTGTTACTAGGTTCGCAAAACCTAATACATACTTGCATATATATTAGTTCTTCGCAACAACAGTATTTAACGATGCTAACATTAGATTGAAGGTACTGGTACTACTATATTTGTTTTGGTACATGGTACCAACATACGGATATCAATTTATGCAGAGTTCAACGAAAACGAGAATTGCCAACAATTCTCTGAACACCTGTTACTCCAGTAAATACATACACTCTGGCCTTGATCGATATCATTTATCACATTTCGCGATCAAGGCCAGAATGTATGGATTTACTGGAGTAACAGGTGTTCAGAAATAGTTTTAATTCTCAATTTCGGTGAACTCTAGCATAAATTGATATCCATCATGTTGGTACCATGTACCGACTCGGAAACCATAGTGTTAGTACCATGTACCTTTTTGGTACAATAATGTTGGTATCGGTTACTAACACAATAGCCATAGTGTTAGTATCCTTTACAGACTCTGTATATATACTATATAGAGTGAGTTAGCATTGAAGTCGTATTGTGGTAGACTATACACATATATGTTTATAGGATGTTGCGTGTGGGGGAGGTGTGTGGGTATTTTCGTGTATTAAGGTGAGTATAAGGGAATAGGTATTAAGACCGGATATTGGGGCAGCCAAAAACAATATTCTAGGAAGTATAATAAATATAAATAGATATGTCTTGAATGAGGATATCACATTTGCCACAAGTTGTTTTTTCTGTGAGTATGGTGTCAACTCTGAAGATGGGGCTGGAAATGAGGTCCCAAATTTTGGAAAAAATGCTTAATGAACAATCGTGGACGGCTTCAGTGTGACGGGACAAACGAAAACTCATCAATCTGTGCACCTGAAAATGTATACGAATCAAGATTTTACCGACCTACGAGTGTTATCAATTATCCCGAAACAGTAAATCGTGCATTAAAATTGAACGATGAAAGCGCTGCGCAAGGAATATCATCATTCAATTATAATAAATTTTACTAATTATTTACTTGTTAATCAAGGTTGCGAACTTGATACACACACCTTACCCATTAATTACTTACATTTTTCAGTATAAACTAAGTATTGTATAGTGTGGAAAGGGCAGTTCATCCAGTAGACCGGTTTATTCCTTATTGGGAACTCATCATGTTCTGTCCAGGATTTGCAGAGGACAAGGCTCGAACCTGGGCACGTGTGTTTCGGAATCTGGTGCTCTAACCACTGAGCCACCCTGCCGCCCTGGATGAATTGCCTTTTCCACACTATGAATATTTAGTTTATACTGACAAATGTCTGTACATAATGGGCCAGGTGTTTATATCAAGTTCGCAACCTTGATTAGCAAGTAATTGTTATCACCCCCGCGTAACCAATGCTCGTTTAATTTACTAATTATTGTTACAGCTCAATACGTGCCATAAGCTAATAGATACACAAGAATGACAGGACATAAATGATAGAATTTTGACATATTGTAATCTAAATAATAGATTAAAATATGGTAAATCTATAAAGCCAAATATAGGCTAATCTTAATCTCTTGTTGGAGTTAGTTTTGATTATGATTCGTGCAATTGTGTCTTCCTACCATTAGTTAGTACTGTGTTCCGTATTGAACCTAGAGAATTCGTCATAGTTGTTTCAAACATAATATCATCTCTTGACTTAATTTAAAAGATTCCATAATCAATCTTGTCGTTCTGCTACAAATGCATATAGATACACGCCAAAAACCATGTCAGTTAATATTATGCTCAGTATCTACTGAATGTCGTGCAATATAGTATCTAGTTATATTTAAATGCAGTTCTAGATTCTCATCTTCTTGCCTTGATTGGACGCTTGGTTTTATCCGCATACATAACTTTTGCATGGGATTTCATACATCAAGGATGTATAATTTTTTCCTTCTAGTTATAAAGTTTACTGTCCAAGCTAATGACCTGTCTTAAAACGGTTCTTACTTTTTACTTCAATGCTGTTCATTTTACTATTCCGTTTAGTTTAGAGTCCGGTAATACCATAACCCTTCGATCTACTTTCATTCTGTCAGATTTTAAGTTTCCCAACTTAGGATAAAATTTATTTGCGACTTCCATTATTGACGCCTAATTTAACATATGAGGGTATCCATTAGTACAGATTGTTTCTCACAGACGATAGGGATGATTTTAAATTAAAAATAATTTCACAATAAGTATCCTTACTATAAGCATAAATTTAGTTTTCCAGACAGCACTAATTACTTTGATATTCAAGAACAGCAATTCACCCGAAGACTCCGTTTCAATCGTAGATTGGAATTCTTTCGTTTGACTAATTAAGTTTAAGAAGCTTATCATACTCCCTTTGCTATGATGCCGGATAACTGAAATATGTTCAACTCCACCTCGAAGGTTGCTCTAAGACGTTTTCCAGGTAATGCATAAAGAAATACGTTTTTTAAGCTATTGAATGCGCGGGAGGTGAAAAATTTTTGAAATCACGTCTCCCGGTATGAAATAAACAACGATCGCACTGTACCTCACTAGTTGCACGCGCAATCATTGTTCGTTTAACAAAAAAACGCTCTGTCCCACGTATTGACACGTTTCGATCTTCCATGATCATCATCAGAGCACAACGGCAAACTAACAAGCGGAGATAAAAACGTAATTCATATATAGAAGTTATTGGAAATCAGATATGCGGCTCCCACCTACAGTAGTCTCGCATACATCGTATTAGACATGTAATTTCAGCTGCACAATTCCTATGGAGTGAGAAGCGTGGGCTTTTTTCGTCAGACGTACAAAAGTTATGAGAGTAAACAATGATTGATTGGTGCTAAAAAATCTCTATATAAAGTTTCTCAACTTGATATAAACATCAATCCCATTGTATCTGACTATTCGCACATAGAAGAACTAAAATTGTATTTTGATGATGATTATTGAAGGTCGACGCGAATCAGGACATGTGACAGATGGTAGCTATGCCATGTTGAATATACTGGTAAGTTAAAAATGGGATTGGTGTCTTTGTTCAATTCACAAACCTGATATTACGAAATGCACAAAGATCTTAGTCTTTGGATCCGAAATAGGTAAACCCATATGGACAAGTTTATTTGTATCTAAAATGCCTCCACAAATACGGATAAGGGATAGGACATACATACTTATTATTTATGTTGTGCCCACCTATGTTGGATGGTCCACGTACATGTATGTCGTCTGTGTTTATTATTAGCGTATCGTCCAGACGAGACTTAATTATGCCTAATACTGCAGTTAAATTATTCATTTGAGAAGTCAGTCCCTGAATCAACGTTTCCAACCCATCAGAAGCCATATTAAATGTACCACACATGCTTTATTTTTACTCAATTATATATAGAATTTTGCTCGCACAACGAGCATCGATTTAATAAAAAAAATTTACAATATTAATTAATTTATGTTCACTTCAGCTCGAAGTCTGCTTTTCTCATTGGGCTGACTGCTTCATTCTTATACGGGCGCTTCTGCGAGGAATTTCTGTTGAAATAATGTCTGCCCTAGATAAGACCCTTTTTTCATTATTTGTCTTAAAGGTGGCTACTGCCACATTTTACATTATGTGTACAATCATCATTTTACATCCTTAACGAATGTCTGTATGATTAGTCATCTGGAATGCCAAATTAAAATCCAATTGGGAAGCCAATCAGCACAGACAGGTCAAAGTTTAGAATATATATATATATATATATATATATATATATATATATATATATATATATATATTGCTACAATATGCAATAATTAGTTTAAACTGGCGACATTAATATAATCAAAATCCTGCCATACAAATTCAGATCAATATCATTTCTCCAGATGACATGGCGTCTGGTGTATAAAGATATTAGTGTATAACTGATATTTGTGTGCGGTGCGCGGCAAGGGGGTACAATGGATGAATGTAAGAGTCTGAAGCAAATGCGCCACGGCTCCATTTCCTGTCGCGGAAATATTGGGACAATACATGACGAGGTCCCAATAAGGACGAAAACTGTCAACTAGATGAATTGCATTCGCTATCTTAGGCAATTTTTAGTCTATAATGAATACATATACAAATATATACCGGATCTCAGGTTAAATAAAAAATACCAGGTAGTTTATATAATAGACTTGGATAAGTAACGTATCTAACAACAACAAACAAAGAAGGAAAAAACGCGCATTAGGTTGCATAATGTGTACATGTTATTCTACTTAATCCTCGGTATTTCTAGATAACATATATAGGGTACCAGTCAAGAATAGTTTCTTTCATAAGTGAAATTTGCTTTATCAAAAATTTTCGCATAGGCCTAATTTATTACAATTTTATGCTTAAATATAAAAAAATACTTTTTAAAAATTTAAATTACCTATACAAAAAAATGATGTACCTTAGAAATACATAAGACTAATTTTTGAATCGTTAATAATCGCTTAAAAGAGATATACCACTATGAAAATGCACAGTTTGCAAACTTTTTTTAGTACTCATATAGATGAGCACAAATAAAAAAGATGAAATAAATGGAAAAATCTGAATTATGATCAATTAATCCGCGTTTTCGGGCGTGAAAATAACAACTCGTCTTTAAATCAGTCGAACAAGAGAAAATCTACCGACTGAGGCGCGATCGACTGTTTGTTATCTTAATAGGCAAAAATTGCATGATACTGAATTTATTTATTTGTAATTTTAATTGAGAAATAAATTATGTGCGGTAATATATATTTAATGTAAAGCAAGGATTCACAAAACAGTGCAAAAAGGCCATTTTCGTTTTGCAAGAACCCAACTCGACATTAATATCTGGTACATTTTAGAGTAAAAGGATTGGTGTTTACTTCAAGTTCACAAACTTGATTTAAATAATTGTTATCACCACTCGAGCAATCAATAATTGTTTAATTGCAATACCTATATATGTGGCGAATGCTGCAAAATAATAATGTTCGTGACTGCATAGAAATTGTGCAGCCAACATTACCAGACAAGTACAATGTATGCGAGACTACTCGAGGTGAGAGCAACATATCTACTTTTGCTTTCCATATTTTGTATTCCGGTTTGATCCCTGCTAATCAATTTGTCGTCGTACTCTGATGATGATTATGGAAGGTCGAAACGCGTTAGTGCGTGCGACTGGTAGTAGTTTTGTTATGTTATTCGACGATTGGTTGAATACAATTGGACTGGTGTTTACATCAAGCTCGCTAACTAGAAATATAAATTTGTTACCATCACCCACGCAATCAATGATTTTTTAATTGCAGTATCTGTATAAAAGTTGAAAAAGCTGCAAAAAGTTAATGTTCGTTACTGCATAGAAATTGTGCAGCCGACATTTCGAGTCAAGTACAATTTATGCGAGACTACTAGAAGTGAGAGCCGCGTATCTAATTTTGCTTTCCATATATAATCCTTGCGGTTTGATCCTCGCTAGTCAGTTTGTCGTCGTATTCTGATGATGATCATGAAAGGTCGAAACGCGTCAGTGCCTGCAACTGGCAGTTGTTTTGCTATGTTGTTCGACAACTGGTTAAACACAATGGGATTGGTGTTTACTTCAAGCTCGCAAACTTGATTTCAATAATTAACAATTTATATTAGCAACATATACGAACTTGTTTTGTTTATTTAGCCGAGGATTACGAATGTTGCATACAACAGTCTCAGCTGTGCGTAATTCTTTTTCACTTTTAGCTTTGAAGAATACTTGAACCCCACCAGATTTGGAGTGTGATTTGTATAAACAAGTATTGCGGAAAATTTTACCCCCTGTGCTCGATGTGTCTAGTCTGAAATGAGCCTGAATTCACTTCCTTGCATTGTTTTTAATCCAACATGATCCCCATTGATATTAAAAATTTGACTACATAAAATACTAGATATTACAGCCGAATTGAGTACTGGCCTAAAGATGGCATTTTTAACCATGTCGTATAAACCTGCTTTATATTAAATGAATAATTAAAATATAAATGCATAATAATTGGTGAACCAGAATAATATACCAGCTCATCAGCCATTGGTTGCACGGGCGACGATAACAAGTTCTTAAATCAAGTTTGCGAAGATAACAAAATTCCTATTTATGTAACCAGTGGCAGGAAGTGTACCATTAATTGAACGTCTACATGTGTTAGTTAAAATAGTATACTACTATAAGTAGAATGAAGCGTTACAGTGAAATAATTACTTGTTGTTGGCAATGATCTGATCAGACAACACTGATCAGAACAAAGCACACAATTCAAGCGCAGGGTAAGCATGCCATCGTTCCTTATATATGCTACTGCGTTCTGGTAGATAGCTGCTATGGCTTGTGCAGCTGTTCGGTTCTGTTTAAATCAATGCTAGCAAAGCGCGAGCAGGTATGTATTCATAAAAGACCGACCAGTTCTATTTGGGTACTCCTCAAAGCGCACCTAATTGGAAAACATCGACTGACTGCTCGCGAGGCTATCAAGATAGTTTCTTTAGATGCTTGGTGCCTAAAAAAGGCATGCCAGACGATGTCTGACTATGGGGTCACATTTTTTCATTTCAATATATCGGCCCTTGCCACCGTGAGCCACCAGCAGGACAGAAAAAAATATTCTCCCATAAAGCAAAATTGAATAATGTCCATCATCTAGCTCAACCTACCCAACCATAAGGACTTGCTGCTTTTATTTGTATCAGTGTTAGTCAAAAGTTATAGTATCACCTGATAAACACAGACGGACAACACAGCAACATGAACAAATGGTATTATCCCAGTCCTGTTTTCATAAATACATGTAAGCATACACTACAGGAAATCTTATTCCTCGGAGTAGGAGGCTGCACAAAAGCAAGGATCCATATGGCCGAACAAACTGGATTACTGGAGAATCAGCAATGGCCTTGGGAGTTCACTGCATACAAAATTATTATATCAATAATTCCCTAATATGGAGAAGGTAGCTCGTCCTTGGTTAATTATTTAAATAAAAGAATCGCAACTTGGCGTTTACATTTTTCGATTATCTACTGTGAAAATTGTGTTTTTTATTTCACAGCTATCAAATTCGTTAAACAGAAAATAAAAATACTAACAACTTAGTAACGAAACGCTAAATCTACCACAATAGTAAAAGATATATTCGAAAATACTATTCACAATATAATAAAGCAGATATGTGCAAATTGCTTACGATAAAAAAACTTAGGTCTGTTCCCGTTTGTTTTTCTATGCACAATGCTACTGTTCGTGTAAAAAAAGCGTTTACGCTTAACGACTTATGCATATAGCATTTGAAACCTGCTTCAGACTGGTTATGAAGGCAAATTGTGCACAAATTAAAAGTCAATACTGCAAAACTTAAAACAGCCAAGTTTAGTTAGCGTTAGCGTCAACACTTTGTGTGAAATAAAGACATTAAAGTTGTAGAACAGTTGGTTGGAGTTGTAGCTGTCCTTGGTGGATGTATGAAAAAGCTGTTTAGATAATTATGATAATGTTCGAAAATTACTTTCTACGTCAATTTTATTAAAGTGTTTAAACGAGAAATTTAAGAGAAAATAATTAAAATACGTAAACGAGAAAAGAAAAATAGTTACAACAATAAATCACAAATAACTGCCTTACTAGATTAGCTACTTCAGGGCAAAAACACGTATTTTATAGGAGATGAATGCGTCTGACTGATAAGACAGTTTACATTAGTCGGAGAGTCAAATCTGCCAAATAGAAGAAAACAATCATCATCACATCAGACTTATCCGCGCACAAACATAAATACTTGTATAAACGGATAAAAAAGCCTCCCATATCATCATATACAACGTCGCCATAATCATTGTCATTTCAGATTTGGTAGTACAGGTGACAAACAAGTTTTCATTTTAAGGTGTATTAGGTGTTGCGTACCTAGTAACATAATAGTTAAAATAGGACAAGAAGGATATGCCAAAGTCAGCACGAACGAAAGATATAATCTCACGTATACACGTGTTTTATTCTTATTGGTCATGCATCAATAGGAGCCGGGACTACAACACATACCCAACACATTTTTGGCCAAAGAATGTATAACAGTTCGACGGTACAAACGCCTCTAGGAATATACATTTAGGCATTAATGAAGTTAACTTTATATAGTCTTCGACAATGAGACTTCAGAGCCAAACGTGTATATATATATATATATATATATATATATATATATATATATATATATATATATATATATATATATATATATGGAATATATACGGAGCCTTTAAAGGGTACAAACCAAAATTGAGAATTACAACTAAATCTGAACACCCGTTATTCAAGCAAATTCATAAGTAAGACACGTTTACAGAGCGTATTGAGTAATTCTGGCCTCCTGGAAATAAGCTTTGTGGATAACACGCTCAGCTCGCCAGACGCAAGCCCTCGCAATTCCAGAGACAGTGGATAAATTATCATTACACTTAAATGGCACACGAAGACCAACTAAGACTGTGGTAAACCCAGCGAATATATTCCTATTTATGTTCTGTTCCAGAAAAATGAAGTAGTATAGGCAGTCGCCATCCTCCCAGTTAGCTCTGGAATTGCTGGATATGAGCCAGGCCTCTTATGATTTCTTCTGTCATTACAAAGGATTCCATTTGGTATAGACCGACCTTGGTTTGAAATATTTAAGTTGTCACCGACCATATTAACTCTCTGATAACGAAAAATGTAACCTTTAGGATGTTGCACAAAAAGATTTACAGAAAATTAAAACATCGATAAAAGTGATTGAACTAAATATTACGACCGGTAAACATGCGGCTATTTTTCCAAATTCCTTGCACGGATGGTGATAAAAATGATTTAATTCAAAATTGCGATCTTAACATAAATACGTCTTGTTATATACATAAACTTGTCAATATAAAATAAGCAATGTATAATGTAGAAAAGGCAACTCATCCAGTAGACCGGTTTCGTCACTATTGGGAACACTTCATGTACTGTCCAGAATTTGCTGCGGACAGGACTCAAACTTAGTGACATCTGCTTCGGAATCTGTTGTTCTAACCACTGAGCCACCCATTAACAAGCTACATACAATTTTCTGTTATACGAAATAATATGTCATGGTTAACCTTTCCTTTAGATGAAGTTTATATGGCATCTCTTTAGACCTAACTAGCCACTCCAAATCTGTAATTATCGAACAGACACCACGCTACGTGGGGACATGGTATTCAATGAAACGTTTATATAATTAAACGAATATTTGTTGCGCGGGCAGTGATAACAATTATTTAAATCAAGATTACGATCTCCATATAACTACCAGTCCTTTTATACAAAGACAATTGTCAGTGTAAACTAAGCATTGTATAATGTAAAAAAGGCAATTCATCCGGTTGTCGTTATTTTGAAATCTTTACGTACAGTCCAGAATTTGCCGCGAACAGGGTTCTACATGATACAATGCTTAGTTTAAACTTCCAAATGTATGTAGAGAATAAGATTGATGTTTATATCAAGACCGCAACTTTGATTTAAATAATGGATGTGGACTTGTATGAGCTTTAAACATCTACGTTGTTTAAATTTCCTGTAAGTTCAAATTCTAGATCAAATTACATGACCAAATTTAAGGACAATTTATAGTTTTAACAGGGTATAGCATACGCTAGTTAAGTTATAAACTCAACTCTAGAATATTCCACCGCGCCTAGCAATTATATGTAGACATAACGTCCATTTGAAAAAAAACATTAAAACATGTTACCGAAATCAAGCTAATATAAATGTATATGTACTAATAAAAAAAGCAAGCAAGCATTTACAAAAATCGATATTGCAGTTAATGAGGTAAAAACGCATGAAATCATCAACCAACTACAAAATCGATTAGTAGCTACATAAGCATACAATACGATGAACATGTACACAGCACACATGCGCGAACGTGAAAAACAGGCAAAAAATGGTCGCTTTAGACAAATTTGCCACGGAAAAAACGACAAAACATCTTCGCAGGAGTTCGACTTCAGCAAAATAATCATCTAATGAATTATACGTGAGCTTAGACAAATTTTAGAAATAACGAGCAAAAAACTGAATATGGAATAAGAAGATAAAATACAGCCTAGACTAAAAAGTCTGTACTTTAATGAGAAGACACAAAAAAGTCACAGAATAAACAGCAATAGAATATTTCATTATTGCGTGTGTTTATTTCTCCATTTAAGAAAGATATATGTTTAAGTAGATTGCTATGAAACATACATAATTTGAGAGCCAGGTCTGCCACAAATTGGGGATAAAGCCGCCAATACCAAATCTCATTAAATCTGCTAGCTTGGTAATTTGGGCTAGAGTGCTGCATGGCGTAGCGACTGAGATATCACGAATAATACTACACTGCTATGCGATTGCAAGTTTACTACTCTTGGACTGTATGACAGACTACATCAGGCATCTTCGCAGGAATGCTCTTGAACTAACAAGATATAATTAAAACTGCATTTGTGATGTGTAATGAATATTCTGATCGGGTGCTGAAAAAAGTAAAATCAACAGTCACCTTCACCAAAATTTTCTACTGAAGAATGTGTATGCTAGTACGGCCTATTATGTCAGCGATGACGACAATAAGCAGACACAAAAAATCCCTGTTATTATCAATTGTGTATTAGGTGTTGCGCACCTAGTAACAAACTACTCTGGTGAAGATCATAGAAGGTCGAAACGTGTCAGTACGCGTGACTGACGGTAGTTTTACTATGCTATTCGACGACTGGTTACATTAAACTGGACTGGTGTTTACTTCAAGCTCGCAAACTTGAAACAAAGAATTGTTACCACCACCCGCGCAATCAATGATTTTTTAATTGTATTATCTATACACATGTTAAGAGAGCTGCAAATAGTTACTGTTCGTGACTGTATAGAACTTGTGCAGCCGATATTTCAAGTCAAGTACGATTTATGCGAGACTACTAGAGACGAGAGCCGCATATTTAATTTTTCTTTCCATATATAAGTATTGTGCTTTGATCCTCGCTAGTCAGTTGTCGTGGTATTGTGATGATTGTCATGGAAGGTCTAATCGCGTCAGTACGCGTAACTGCCGATAGTTTCGTTATGTTGCTCGACGACTGGTTAAATACAATGGGATTGGTGTTTACTTCAAGCTCGCAAACATGACGTAATGAATATTTAGAAATCATTTTAGTCGATCAAGTCTTGCCAGCTTCTTCAATAGCGACGAGGTGAACATTTCGATTTGTTACAAGATCGATATCGATTTTTAGCTATATGAGTGACCGCAAAGCTGCTAGCATCAGTTACCACAATTCAGAATAACTAATGCTTGGGTTAATCAACGTTCAGAACAGTTTACATGAGCTTATTAGTACAATTTCGAGTAACTCCGCTGTGCTGCTGCGTTGCACCAAAGGTGAGCACTGCTATTATCCTCTACAGGATTCATTAAGTGTGAGAGAATCAAACTGAGTAAACTTGGGCAGCGCTTCAACTGAGAATAGGGTGTGTGCATTAGATTTACGCATTTTGTTTCACCGTCTAGGTATGCTAATGGTATCAGTAGCCTTCAAATACTGTTTTCTAAACTACTCAGTCGTTTTTGACTCAGTGGCATGCAAGATGTTTCGGCGAGCAACGCTTATTAAAGACATCTTGAAAAAACTTGTTCGACTACTGGGAGTCAATTATAATGATTCAACGGCCAGTAATTGCACCAGTACAGGTCTTGCTGAATCTTATAATTGACTGCGACTTTCGACAAATATGAGCTTTTGTCCAACTTATTCAGTCCCACTTTGAACTCTGCGGTACCTGTAAAAATCTCCATAATGGAAATGACGACCGAGAGCCGGATTATTGGTCTGTAATATGCTGATTGCTGCTCTGTTAATGGAAATAGAAGTCAAACATTAGTGAACCATTAACTTATACAACCTTAAGTTATATCCATCGAAAACGGTCTTTGCAAGATAATACAGTTAAACAATCAATGATTGAGTGAGTGATGATAAAAATGCTTTAATCAAGTCTGCGAGCTTGAAACAAGCACCAATCCCGTTGTATTTAACCCACCGGCGTTTCCAGTGAAGTACAATTAATGCAAGGCTACTAGAGGTGAGAGCCGTTTATCTAGTTTCGCATACCATATATATATATATATATATATATATATATATATATATATATATATATATATATATATATATATACGCATTGTGGTTTGATCCTCACTTGTCAGTTCTCCGTCGTACTAAGCGATGATCAAGGAAGGTCGAAATGTTATATTATTCGACTGATTAAATCCAAAAGGATTGGTGTTTAATTCAAGCTCGCAAACTTTATTTGAAGAAACAATGGTCGAAAAATTCATCTATCAGGAATCTCTGGTGGCACAAGACGAATCGGATTCAACCGAGAATTCTAAACGTGTAGCACGTGCCGCAGCTAACTTTGATGAGAAATACGACCAATTTTTAAATCCACAGTTTATTTCAATGAGCACCAATCCAATATGCAAAAAAAGTATTTTATAGTAAATCATACTTCGTGCGAATTATACATGGGAAATAAAACACTGGCTAGCACCGCCTAGACAGCATTATACACGGATGCAATCTCACAGTTTGGTATTGTCGTAAGTTAACAACCATATTTTCGAGACGATCAGTTCTATCCAGCCGTACCTTGTTGTGTCATTATTTTCTTAACTATTTAAATAACACCGACTACAAACTCACGGCTACGCACTATTATTGATCACGCCGAACCGTATCATCACCTAACAAGAGACAATTGAATGGGAGAACATCTGTGGAAATCGAACCGTTTGGTTAATTGTGCCATTTTGACTCATCGGGAACCTATTGAACTGCAGGTCTAGAAATTCTTTAGAGAATGTGTCTTGTCTGGCCCAATGTTTATATGGTTTTGTTTAAGAAATGCAAAATCCAATAGCATCATACGAAATTGTAGTAGACTTTAACAGTTATGTGAATTACTTTATGGAACATATCTCAGTTTAATGTTTGGTTTTGAAGAAATATATAATTCATCTCGGTTTAACTTAGTACTAGGTATACATTAATGCTAAAATTGAATAAATACAATTAAATATACAAGAAATCGTTGACAAATTGGAACGTATTCCAAATAGTTGTAACAATTCACAGAGACAAGAGCAATATTATATTATACAGTTGCTTTTTGACTCCAGATACAGGTGTGAAATGGAACTTTCATTCATTAATTCACATAAAAAGTGAAGCGCAAACCATTCGTAAGTCAACACTTAGGTATCGCTGACCAAAAAAGGAGAAATCTCAGGCAACCAAACAGCAAACCTTAATAAAGACGAAACTGGTCTACTGGATGAATTGCATTTTATATACTATACAATCCTTAGTTTATACTAACAAATGTATGTACTTAATTGGTCAGGTGCCTATATCAAGTTCGCAACTAATGTTCGTTAAATTATATAAATATTGATTAGAACACAACTTCGCCATGTAGTTCAGTAATGACAGATTGGGGATGGTTAGTTGTAACTAAATGGATGCCATATGAGCTCCACCTTAAAAAACTAACCGAGTTATATTAGTTAGTATATGACTGAAAATTGTGTAGTGTGCGACAGGGTGGCTCAGTGATTAGAGAACCAGATTCCGAAGCAGACGTGTCCAGGTTCGAGCCCTGTCCGCGGAAAATTCTGGCCAATACGTGATGACAAAACCGGTCTACTGGAAGGATTTTACTTTCTACACTATACAAATCTTATTTTATACTGACAAATGTAAGTATTTAATGGGTCAGGTGTTTATATAAAGTTTGCAACCTTGATTATAGTAAACAACAGGTCTTGCAACTTGTATGTACATCATAATATTTAAAAATAGAGTATATAAAGTGAATATCAATGTATTATTTCAAAAACTTATTTTCAAATTAATATTAAATAATTTCACATTTATCATTAAATAATCACCGTGACCCCATTAAAAATATAGATTTGGCTGAAAACTGAGTGGTGGGGTGGGAAATTATCTGGATCAACAGTTACTAACCAACAAGCTCGATACGCCTGCTCAAAAATTAGCCACCACAAACGCCAATTTTGATGGCTCTGGGCTAGGAAGCCCACCAACGTATATTCCTCACCAAGCTACTAAGGCGACTCCAGTGGATGGCTGGAACCACAGAAGATGTAGCCTAGCAATCTCACTGCCGAGCCTTGTGATTTTGGATACTGACCCCTAGATTATGTTGCACCATACTCTATTTAATAATTACAAAATGGAGGAGGTACGAAAACCGGAAAGTGTCCAATGGCAGAAATGGTCAGTGGAAACGTCTGCTTAGCTCTGTGTAACTTCCATAGGCTATTGTGGATCAAATTGTGTGGTTGTCCCAGCGCTTAGTTTGCGTTCATTTGAAAATACATAGATGAACCTTAACTAAATTCAACTTTGCAAACATCATCTAGAGAGTTAGAAATCATCCGCTCAAAAATACTAAAGCATCAGAGATTGTAAATAATTTACATGTTTCCCAAGGTACGAAAATTAACACGTTGAAGCATAAAATGTTTTACTAAGCATAGACTAAAAATAACACACACACACACGCGAATAAGCATTAAACCCTTACGCCGAATACCTCAACGCAAGTAAAATTAAAATTTAACTATTAATATACATTTATAGGCAATAACCAAATATGGGGAAATATTTTGCACCGAATAAGTAAAAATGGTACACGTCTGAAAAGTAATAGTGCAGAAGTAAACTGAAGAGCAATATTTCCCGTTTGTTGGTTCAATGGCGAGAATAACAATACGTACTGCCTTATGCTGCAAATGTATGACAGTAGTTTAGCACAAAAGCAAACTGTCTTGAGCCTGTGTATGTCAGCACAGCTGATAGAGTAGGTAATTAGATGGGCTGCTCTAATCTCTGGCAGTTTCGCATACATTGAACCTGACGGGAAATGTCGGCCGTACAATTTCTATGCAGTTATGAACATTAGATGTTTGTCGCTTTCGCCATACACATACATAAAGGCAATACAATTAAACTATAATTTACAGTCACGTACAAAGTATGCAAGACAACTAGAGGTGAGAGCGGCATATCGATTTTTGCTTTCCAGTACTTCCGTACTTCCGAATGGCGAATGAGCTCTCAACAGCCACCGGCAACCATGCAACTTACTGCTGCCTTGCAGACTGCGCTTGGATGTGCAAAGGCTAGAGGTGCGTCCTCGATCAAAAAGCCGAGTGGTGAGGGGACACCACTTGTACCAAATTCCCAAGAAACTCCATGAAAGCCGGCTTATCCTCCAAAAGGAGTCAGCCGCAGTAAAGTAAAGTAATTATATGGGTGCATGATTTGTAAAAAATACAGTTAAACCCTATATATATATATATATATATATATATATATATATATATATATATATATATATATATGTATATATATAATCTAACAGAGTTGGTGACGCATTGCCATAGCCTCAGTGGCTTCCAGAAACAAATGACGTAATGAAAAATGAAGTCTGCCATACAAACCGGTGCATAGAGAATATCGAGAAAAGACAAGTAAACGACAATTAACTATTGACGTTTAAAATTACTTAGCCTATTTGCTGAATGAGAAGGGTAGTTTACGAGAATTCGCACACGATGGCTTAGTCAAAAACAAGCCGAAATGACGCGTTGTTTTGTTGATATGCGCAAAGACCCTGCAATCTGTGTCTAGGACTAGACAAGTGCAATTATCTGATCTGGGTTGTGACTAACAGGGGATAGTTTCCAGTTCTGCTTTTCAATGGCAAAATTTCGGAACTCCTTTCCGGATCCCATAGTCCACAGCTCAACATGCAATAAAAAGGCAAACTAAAAAAACAAGAGCATTCTTGTTATTTACCCGAAATTGAGGCATCACGACATGAACTCGGACAGCAAGACGTTTAAAGAAACGATTTTATTTGTCGGACTATAGATAAATGGTAATGGCATTTAAAACTCTCCTCACCAGTTGGACAACACAGCAAGAATACTGCCAGTTACGCGAACTGATGCATTCCAGTACTCCAAAGTTTTCAGCACAACATTAAAGCTAGACAAGATAGCTAGAATCAAACCGATACGTAAACACTGTAACTGAAGGTAGTTTTGCAATAACATGCGCCAGGTTAGACGAAAGGGTAACACTGTTTGTATCAGGCTCACATGCTTCATTTGCAGAAAATATTCGTCAATTACACGTGCTGACTTGTTTCGCACTTTCAAGATCATCATTAGCTCACGAAAGCAAGCTAACTAACGAGAATCAAACCACAAGACCTGCGTAATGTACGAAAAAACACCTCGTGCTCTACTAGGATATCGATTACGCAATTTTTATGCATTTACCAGCATAACGCCTGTACAGACTTTACTACACGTATAACAGTTATTTAATGGAGCCATCACTGATTGCGCTGAGGGGTGATAACAATTATTTATTTAAACCAGGTTAAATGACTTCACTTTTATAGTAATTCTATATTTAAATGCCTTGTAATATATCTTTCAAACAATCGCACATCAAAACTAACGGAGTTAATACGCAACGATGAGTTAAGAATTTCCATGACCATCGCCCACGCGCATGACAGTGTAGTGCCTACAGGGGAATCAAATAGTAGTGCATTACTAATGCGCGGAAAAGGAGAAATCAATTTCAGATTCAAACCAAACGCGCAATAGCGAAATTGTCGTCGGCTACACTTGCTGGCTTGTAATTTGTGATTATCTCGAGTCGTCAAAATTGATTTAAATAAATGCTATCCTCACTCACGCAATCAACGATTGCTTAATTGAATAACCTACATGTATATGCTGCAAAGCGTTTACGCTCGAAAATTTGATTTAAAAAAATAATTGTTATCCCCATCCAAACAAACATGCATTGCTTAACATTGACTCACCGCGAGTTGTTGCTTTGCACTATCAGTTTCGCAAAGATCCGATTGATCCCCTTTGCCAAGTACTCCGATCTTTGCGAAACTGATAGTGTAAGTCGCGAACGCAACTCCCGAAGAGTCAACATATGAAGCTCGCACTGCGCAACAATCATTCAAATGCATTGTTTAATGCTGTATCCATATATACAAATTCCATATAACATACTTCCATCAACGGACATACGCTAGAAGAATGGTTGACTCGAGTAGAACCTAGAGCCACATTGTCGAAAAACCAAGGCTCAGCCACTGGACTACTCAAAGAGACAAGGCAGCAGAGTAACTGTAAAGCAGTACAGCCAAACTGTCGTATTTATAATGAGCTAAGGATATATAGATTATTATTTAAAATTTATTGACAAAATAAATCATTAGTATATGAATAGTCGGCGTAATTAAAGTATCAGTTTAAAGCCTATGCGCAATAGTATTATGTTCATTTCAGAACAGATTTATTTGGCTAGAATAGCCCAATAGTAATTCAGATTTCGTTGGCCAATGATAATTTGTGTTGTTAAATATTTCATTCAAGGGATATTAAAATCAACAGAAAAGTTAAGCAATTACACTATAATTCTTAAACAAACATCGAATGCGCGGGCGGTAAAAACAATTACTATAGCCAAGGTTGCGATCTTGATATAAACACCTGACCTATTAAGTACATGAATTTGTCAGTATAAACTGAGAATTGTATAGTGTAGAAAAGGCAATTCCTGAACAAAGCATTTCAACTCATTTTCCACATATATTTTGTTATGAACTACTAATTGGCAGAGGTTCTGACTAAAATAGAACACTACAGGCATGTAAAGGAATTGAATGCAGGATAGAAGAGAGACTGCAAGGATGGGAATTATGCATTGGTAATAAACCACTCGTGTTACCAGTCGCCATCCTTCACACTATATCTGTAGTAAATTCACTTATCACGGAAAATAATAAAAACTCTGTAGAATCGACCGGAGCACGATAATTTTTTCTGAAGTAATGGATTATTACCTTTCTCTAGAACGAGCAGAGGTCACGATAAGACTGACGATAATTTTAGCTAGAATCCTGCGATCTTGAGGCTCAACATTCAAATCGCAATAAGTCAATATTGTTCGCCATGGCCAATTAAACAATTCAATTGTTGATTAAGTTTAAAACAAAATTTGGTTTTTGCTAATAAAGCTTCTATGCTAAATCGATGCAACATAAAGGAGATAAGTTAATCTTTGTTGCATTAGCGACCATCGAGGTCGAGAAAGCGCCAATGGCCCTATTTGTCTTTGACGTGAATACAAGAGAAAGTTTTCGCGGAATTACACGAATTGAAATGAAGCAAAGACAGAACGATGGAAATAGCATTTGAGCCACAGACGTGAATACGAAATAGTAACTATTTGTAATTTATTTTACTAAAAGGATGCGTTTTATTCGAGAAACCTCCTATAAATAATTTATTAAAAATAAAGCATTTTTGTCTAGTAAAAATGGCTCATTGTGATGGTTTGGAAAACTTTGTAAGAATCTTATCAACACAGATGATAAACTTCACTGTAGAGTTAAGAGTAATTAAGTTTAGGATGGTTAACTCTGAAGGAATGTACATAACGACGAAACTAATATGGATAACAAGAATAATCTTGCCATTCTCGAATTTTCCACACTAACATTCACAGGTTAACAAGCCTTTATAAAATTCCATTTTCGGGTTATAAACACAAAATCATGGAACACTTGCGCATACATGAAGTTTAATGAACAAAGACAGGATCTAAATATTTTAAATTAGTTTTATATCAATTCATTAAATCAAGTTTGCGAGCTTGAAGTAAACACAAATCCCACTGTATTTAAACAGTCGGCGAACAACATAACAAAACTACCGGCGGTCGCAGGTACTGACGTGTTCGAGCTTCCATGATCATCATCAGAGCACGATGGTAAACCGACTGGCGAGGATGAAACCGCAATGCGTATATAAGGAAAGCAAAATTAAATATGCGGCTCTCACCTCTAGTAGTCTTGCATAAATTTTACTTGATTGGAAATATTGGCTGCACAATTTCTATGCAGTCACGAACATTAACTTTTTGCAGCTTTCGCCACATGTATATAAGTTATACAATTAAACAATCATTGATTGCGCGGATGTTGAGAACAATTCTTCAAATAAAGTTTGCGAGCTTGCAGTAAACACGAAGCCTATTTTATTTAACTCGTCGAACAATATATAAATAAATTTGAGACGAAAAATTACTAAACTTACACCAAATAGGGCTACTTTCTTATTATATTTTAATATTATCAGTTTTCAACAACCTAGATATTGTGTAAAGAACAGACAAGTATTGTTTATAAATAAAAATTTTATATCAAATTAAAGGCAATACATATAAACTGAGTAAAAACACAACAGATTTGAGAACAAAATAAAAAGATAAAAAAGAAACACGTTTGCTTTAAATGTACAAAATGCGTGTGTAATGGCCACGTGATACGTTTTTAATGTTTGCAAAACAGCGCAAAATAGATATTAGTTGCAAGCAGCTAGAAAGCATAATCAACAAGAAGATAAATGACCGTGAATAACAAGGCCTTTTGGAAGTAAAAACGTCAACTTTGACGACATTCAAGAAAGTGCAAACAAACCAAAGAAAAAGCTATAAAAACTGGTAGATGGCTGACAGTTATAATTTGCAACGCGAAAAGGAATGCCCACAATAAATTGCACGAATAAACAGAAAGGAAACCAAATTAAAATTAGTACTGAAATATTTACAGTTAAACAGACACGCGCGCATGCACACATACACTGGACGCACGCTTATCTAATGATGCGCCAGTAAATGTTATGAGAGCACTGTAGTTTCACTTTGATGGAGGCACAAGTACGTGTAATCTGAAGGCTTCACAATCATAGACACACGCACACAAGCATGATGTACTCTTATCTAGTGAAGCCTAAGTAGTTATGAGATCTTCAGGTAAGTAAGCATAGATCGGTTGAAAAGAATTTCTTTTACTGTTCTATTACTTAATTATATATAGAGCGATAAGCTGACTGTGTCGAAAATTGGGGATAATGAACCAAATATCACAGTTATGAAAAAACAAGAAGCAGGTAATTTTGCAACATCTAGTCATGCCAGACATTATTTCTATTAAGCAGTTCGACGCCATTTTATGCTCTAGAAGGCATTATCACGTAACTATGCAGCACAACTAATATGTATCAATTGCAGTCGTGAAAGAGGGTCAATTAATAATTAAATCAAGAACAGATGATTTAGAAAACTATATACACATTAAGAATTTCAAAAAAATTATGGTTGAGACAGTGCCAAAAAGACCATTTTCTGAATCGCGTTTGCATGTAATAAAGACACGTCGCGAAAAACCATATTTTCGTCTACTTACCAAAATACATCACGACAGTCTTGTCAACACTAATGAAAGCCCCTGACCGTAAATGGTTAATTGGCTGGTCAAGCCTACGTAATTAATATAGTCGCTGTTCACGGAAATCATGGTATAGAAAAAATCCATTAAAAATATTTCACCTTAATACAGTCCCGTCTTACTGAGCAGTTTAAGATTGGTAGTTAAGACTGATAGTGGCCCTTCACTACATGATACGCTGCATAGTAAACAAACGCAGTTTTAAAAAGAACACTGGAATGGTAATCAGGGCAAACATTCAAAATACTTAACCAGTCCATGTATGTAGATGATTTCTATATATATATATATATATATATATATATATATATATATATATATATAAACACATACGTATATAAAACCACAGACGCGTGGCCACAGTAATTCCTAATCCAAAGAACGGCGGGCCTTTGCTAGTGTTACCGGAAACATGTAATATCGAGATACAGCCCCCCGTCTCATTTAAAATCCAATATTCAGTTTTCCAGTGAAATTAATAGTTATGTTAAATGGTTGGTGACAGAATCAGAGCAAACTTGTCAGACGTAGAAAGAGATATCGGCTACTGAATTTTATTTTGGGTACCAATGTTCAACAAAAAATTTGCTCCTGGCAAATGTTCCTCTTCAAATTTATTCGGAAAACCAAGTTATCTATTCCCCTACTACGATTAGACGACCTTCACATAATTGTAAACTTAATCAAAATACTGAAGTGAAACAGCTGTTCTTAAATGCTGTCTGTCTGCCTCTCTTTCAATAAATTGATAAAAACTTACATAATATCGTCAAAAATAAAGGATAAAAATTGTTCAATAAAGTTGAAATTGTCAAAGTATTCAGAAGTCAACAGGCACTAACTAGCTAATTGAGCGACGTGTCACCTGCTGTATGCCCAATAACCTCCCTGGAATCTGATCATGACTAATTTCATAAGGAAGAAAATCACGAAGCTTAAAATTTATCACCGCTCCTAACATTACTTATATACAGAATTGTTTGATTCATCCAATCATCTTGGTCAATCAATTTCCAGGTGTGAAAAGTATAAAGATCAAAAAGCTTTGCGCAGTCTAGCATAAACCTAGCCAAGTCTTGCAAATTTCCGTTAACCCACTTCGTGAAAAATAATGGCCTAAATTAAGACAATTTGAATTGTTCGCAATACAACGTTTCCCACAATGTATTTCAATTTCGACGAAAACTCGCTATTCTATTTGCAATTTAAAATAAATTTTAAAGCACGTATTTTCGTAATATGAAATTAATGACAATAAACGGCATGGTTGTTTAATTCAAGAAACAATCCCTGCCTTACAATTGAGCGCTTCTTATGATAGCCTTATACGTTTTATCTTCTTATTGACAACTGACTGCGGCAATATGATCTACTAATAACGCTAAATGTTCCGAATAGGCCACACCCATAAATTGACGTGTAGGTAAAAGAGAGAATGAAGAAGAGAGAATTATAAAAATCGACTTGATGTTTTTATATCAGAACAGTTCTGAAGGAAGAAATTTGTTCTTCGTCGTCATTACACCAATCGATTCAAATAAATGTCGAAAGAACTGAAAATTAGTAAACACGCAGATAAACGCTGCAGTTAATATTAACAATTTAAGGGCTATTTTTTTTAAAAATACAAGCAAAAGCATGTTTAATGTTAGTTTAAAACATTACACAGCCATATATTCAGCAAATTTTAGGCACGGATACGGATCATTTATATGCGGTTACAATTAAAAGAACAATTGAAAACGACTAATTATCAATTACCTGATTCTTTTTGACCAACAAGTGATTATTCCTTACTCTTCTTTTCTTTATTAATTTGTGCTTATAACTTGTGATGAGCTATGGAAATAAGAAGGGATGTGCAAAGTGGTCCCGAAAATTGTCAGAACAAAAGATGATCAGAGAACAATCACTTGTTGGTCAAAAACACGACTCAAGTTATTTTGCAATACCAGTATCCTTTCCAATTATGGCAATTACGAAAAAAACTGAAAGAAAACACAGAAAATAACTATCTCTGATAACTAAACAAATCAATGGCAATACAACCGCAAGTTGATGCAGAGAATTTACGAATAAAATTGTCACATCTGTTTTTTAGCTTCATACAAGTCACGTAGTATTTGATGGTATTCGAAAGACACAGGGAAAGTTCCTGTTTAAGACAGATTTTTTCAGAAAATCACATAACGCTTTTACTGATACAGTATATATATTAATAAAACACATAAAATTTCTACGCAACCTATATATATATATATATATATATATATATATATATATATAATCAGAATTAACTAGGTGTAGCACAAAGTATACAATGCAACTGACGAGACGGCTATTTGAAATCGGAAGCATCTGGTTAAAATTCATGCAACTCGACCCCTACGCCACTCAAGATCAAACTAGCCATTCCTGTTTTGTTATTATTCGGCAGACCTCATGCTACCTGGGAATGTAATCTTGATTTAAAGAACAATGGCAGGATTTAATTCAATATGTTGTCAGTATAAATTAACCATAGTAAGAGGTAACAAATGAAGCTTATCTATTAGACCGATTTCGTATTTATTTGGCACTGTACATTAGCAGTCAGAATTTCCGCGGTTCGATGGAAAGTCTAAGTACAAATCACAAGTTAGCATAGTACTAAAAACTGCATGAAACACGTGGCAAATGCGGCGTCGTGAATGAGTTTCATGGCTCTAAGTCAGCGGCTAATTTATATAAATAAATAAATAAATATATATATGTGTGTGTATATATGAACCCTTGTTGAAGAAATTTCGCTTAGTACAAAAGACTAAAGAATTAAAGCATCTAAAAGTTCTTTAAGAGAAAACAGAATATCTTCCGGAGATGACTAGCAAATGAAACTGGCAATCTCTTTGGAACCACAAAATAGGCTTTAAAAGTAAAAAAAATGTAGCACATTTATTCCACATCATCCAAAAAATTATTATCACAAAAATGGTAGAGTAGCAAAAAATACAGTAAATCGGAATGTGGATGTGTGTGCGTGTGTGCGTATGTACGCTTGAGGTCAGTTAACTCAATAATGCTAAATAAGCAAAACGTTGTAGAATAACCACATCTTACAAAGCACAACATCATGTTGCCTTTTTTAAGTCAAGTTTGCGAGCTTGAAGTAAACATCAATCACATTGTATTTAACCAGTCGTCGCTCAACAACATAGCAAAACTACCGCCAGTTGCGATTTATGTGTGAAAAATCCTGACTGACGGTAGTTTTGTTATGTTGTTGAGCGACGACTGGTTAAACACATTGGGATTGGTGTTTACTTCAAGCTCGCAAACTTGATTTAAAGCATTGTTACCATCACCCGCGCAAACAATTATTGTTTAATCCTGTTGCCTTAATTGGTAAAACTGTAAAGCTCCGTTTTCTGATATAAAGGTAAAACAGAAAACCTATCAACCTAAATCATCGCGTAAAATAATACAACAGCATGATAATAAACTACTCGCCCAATTATTAGGCAGAGAATGAAAATCTATTAACAAAGTCTGCAAAAGTGGCAACAAGAAAGGTAGTAGGAAAAATCAGAGCTCAGTCAACGTTGACTTAGCCATCAGCAGGGAAAACAAAGACTTATCCTCCCTGGGCATCATAACAGAACATGTAGTTATTTTAACTAAAATCTGAAACCTAGATAAAATTGATATTATTCGAAGGATAACCACAATTCCCAAGACAAATGCACCATTGAGCGAGAGAGAGAGAGAGAGAGAAATTTTTTGTTATCACCTGAAAACAAAACAAAAATAAATAAAATTTTAAAAATAACCATTATTTTCAAGACAGATTCAACAAGGAGCGAGAAAAACAAACTATATCAAGCAAAAAACGAATTAATATGCTTAAATATGTATTTGAAGCCTATAATAATGTGGCGGCATCAAAGTTATTGCCGTCTACACTTATCAGGTTTCAAAACATGTTGTGAAAAATGAATTAAATATCACAGAGTCAAACGATTACCGAATTTACACAAAAGAAAAACAGAGATCCGTGGGGACTTTAAAACAAGAAAAAAGTTTCATGATCTGTATTGGGACTTAAAACGAGATTAATTCCAGTTCATAATCTTTTTAGAAACATAACGGATAAAATTGTAGACAGCCCTCTTCAATCTCTAATTCGGTAACAAGTCTTAGGAAAAACCTAGTAAAGAAGCATGATATTTCCAATAAGCCATATCCTTTATACTTCTGACTGGAATGGAGAAATAGACAGAAACAAAACGAATCACAAATGCTTTCAAAAACAATGACCGGGGAACAATCGTGTGTCAGTCAGAACACAAAGCAGGTACTTCTGATAAGACCAGTTTCACTTGAAGAAAATTATTCTAGTGAAGAACAAGGGTTAGTATTTACATCAAGTTCGCGGAGTAAAAACAGATGTCAATCAAATATATTATGTATCAGTCATGCAGTGCAGAAA
Organism: Eudiplozoon nipponicum; assembly: GCA_029291075.1. Classification (NCBI taxonomy): domain Eukaryota; kingdom Metazoa; phylum Platyhelminthes; class Monogenea; order Mazocraeidea; family Diplozoidae; genus Eudiplozoon; species Eudiplozoon nipponicum. The sequence goes on along the minus strand of JAQBSW010002761.1, from coordinate 4,947 downwards.
ATTGTCAGCAACCATTTCACTACAAAACTGTTTGACCCAATATCGCAATCCAAACTAAACTACTTCATATCGCCGTTTACATGCACAGAATCGAAATGCTTTATCCAAAATCAGAAAGCTGCCCTCACTACCGGCTACGCTAATTTTCACGACAAACTTAAAAATTATAGAGTATAGATGATATGGAGCCAAAACAGGACTTGACAATATCAGTCATAGTCAGATTCAAAACAGCAATATGGTACTTTTCATAATTATCCAAAGACACACACCAGCAAGAATAAATAGTGTATATTTATATAAACTTTGAATTAAACAAATGTAATTCACAGTCAATTTAAATAGCGGCCATACGCAAAAGGCAATACAGCTCTTCTGCTCGATAAGCTCCCGAAACGCTTACGCCAAAAAAACAGGATTAATCAGACATGTCCATTAGACAGTGCCTGTCCATAGATTATTTAGATATTCACTCATTCAGGTTCCTTGGTTAGTGAGGATGCGATGCGGCAGGAGAAATATGCGGATATCGCGAACATGCAACATATTATGAGATCGCTATTCTTCATTTTCTGCCATTCTAGCAACCCACTGAGGTTGTCCAGGTAGCCTGACGAACAGGATGGCTGAGTAGGCATTAAAACTGGCTGGCTCGCAAATTCTGCCCCCGATCAATACCTGCTGCTCCTAAGCTGATAATGACATCAATAATGGGTCAAAGGAAAGAAGCGTTGGAAAAGCTAATTTACCTTCACGACAGCTGTAATTTGGCATGTTTAAGATAAGCATACATTCTCCATTCATACTTCCTATTAAAATCAAATCCACACAGAGTTCTCGATATATAATAATCAGATAGACGAAATTAATCTTTACAGCGGAACAAATTAATATGTGCAAAAATGAGTAGAATTAACATGTAGCTGGATATAGCTAACTGAAAAAAACTAAGAAAAGGTGCAATGTAGACAGACGCTAGTTCGCAAGATATTAACGAGAAGGTTCTGCAATAATCCGATTATTAATAGTCAATTAAACAAAAATACACGCTGGTCTACAGAAACTATTTTCCATGAATATACGCTCGATAGAAATCACTTTCAAGAAATACCGCACTGCTCTGTTCCATCTGATAACATAAAAACCCAAAGAAAGCACAGAGGACTATAATACGACTAGTCGAAAAAAAAGAGAGAGTAAGGTAAAACCATAATTTCAGAAGAGCCCAATTTACGAATGCTTAAATAGCCTGTTAAATTATTACGCCAAAAATTTAAATAGAGTCAATAAGCGAATCAAATCACAAAATGGCAAAAATTATTTTTAATGCTGTTTATGTATACAAATAAAGCAGTGAAAAATGATTTTGTAAGCACAAGATAGGCAGGTAGAAAAAAAATTTCGTCATAGTGAGAGCTTAAAATTCAAATTCGGACACACATATTTCTGCCTTGCTACAAAATAAATCTAACATCCTTTTTCTAAGCCGAAAAGTGCATTGTTGGTGCTGAGGATATACCAAATACGACAATTCAATGAATGCGTCTGTTAATCCGTTGTGCAATTGCGCGAAAGACCAAGACGGGAGAGAAAATAGCCTGTTAACATGACATGACAACATGATCAGTGTGTTTTGTTGGTGTTGGTGTGCATCAGGACTCGGAGCTAAACTGTTCAAATGATTCTCTGTGTATGGTCTCGAAATCGTTATCACTGTCTGAGCCGTTCCGTGTTGATGATGGCGATACTCGATAATCTCCGTTTCGCCCACCTTTGGCTTTCACGTCATTCACACTAGTCAGTCTGGGATGAGCCAATATATCGAATGGGCGCGTGGCATTAGTTATTGTTGACCAAAAGTGAAAAATTAGAGCAATTTGGACGACAAGCAATGGTAGAATTGGCAAGCCAACAAGAAAGCCGAAGCCAGCAGCCGCGTGGCCAATCACAAGGGCCCAATATACAACTGTATGTAGGGCCAAAAGTTGATATTCTTTTGGAGGCAGACGTAGCACCAACGGCATAGTGGCAAATGCACACCAAAGACAAGTTTACTTCCAGTAAGAAGGGAAAATATTATTTTTGGTAAACAACACAGTCAATCCTTGACGTGAAGAAAATTGCTCAAATGAACCTAACCTATGCACTGATCAAAAAAGCATATAAACCGCTTACACATTTAAACTCGCAAACAGCAGTTCTACCTATTCCATTATCTGCATTAATTAGCAGAGTAGAAAACAGATTCAACTTTTTTTAGACAAACAAGTTTTACAAGAGCACGTGCACGCAAAAGAAATCCGGCACCAGAAATATTTGATCGATAGATGAATTGTTACCAGGACTATTTACGGAAGCCAAGGACACTAGCCAACAGCTATTGAATATAATTCCAGCAAATAAAGTTCCACACACACTCCATCAATATAAAAGATATAAATGCTTCACGCAATGTTCACAATATAGCATAACTGAAATCTTGTGCAGATAAAAGTTTTTAATGGATGAAAACAGACGAATAGCATTATGCGCAGTAAGATCTTACATAGATGTGTGTACTACGACTTTAAGCGCATAAAAACAAACAATCACTCTAAATACACACCAAATGGCACGCGCAGTCACACCAGTGAAGCTATCTAGGTGAATAATGATTGTATTAATTAATTATGTTGAGAATAGGGTAAGGCAACCTTGATACAGCAACTAAATTGGTCATAATTCAGTCAGTCAATGAACGGACATAACGGTCAGTCAATCGGTCAACAAGAGTAACTTAATCGGTTATTGTATCCATAAGACTAAAAGTGATTTAGACCAAAATCATCTGAGAGGGGCAGCTCTGAAGTGAATGCGATACCAGTTGACTGCCTAAACGAACACACTACGTAATTCAAATTGTAAAGAATCTCTGTTGCAAGCGTGTGTATGCCCAGTAGCACACGATACAATTCAGGACAAGAGAATAACTACAGACATACACACACAAACACAAATAAAGGCTTAAAAATATATTTCTTTATGAAATCATGCATACATCAAAATGGAAAGGGACTGAACAGGAAACAAACGCAATAAAACTAGGCAGAATACACTCATGCACATTTACATTTTACTTTAAAACACATTCACAACTTAATCTAAAATGCCCATCCAAACACCCAAAATAATCACAGATTTGTAGACGAGTGAGCAAAATCTATCACGCATACGCATTATTGTACAATGAAAATTCAAAAAATGAGTTAGTGGATGAGAGAATTGGAGCATACACACAAGAAAACTTCAATCGTGTCCCATTCTATACTGAAGTTTCCACAACGCAACAATAATGCTTGCGTTCAGTCTACACTAGTTAATAAAAAACTACATTTTGATTGGAGAATTCAGTCAAAATACTTTTTAGTTTAAAAAATTATTAAAATCAAGTTTGCGAGTTTGATATAAACACCAATCCTATTGCACTTATCTAGTCACAAAACATAGACAACCGTCAGCCTCACATGCTGACGCGATTCGACCTTCGATAATTTCCATCGAAGCACGCAAATTAATATGCACCTAAATATCTATTTATATTGAAAAGAATAAATCAATTTTACTATAAGGCAAATAATCTTGGAGTAAAATAATAAAATAAAAACCGTAATACTCAGGTAGAATGGCGAGACGTTAAAGCGCAGGTTATAAAAATACTAGGTTTGTCGGAAAAGGAGCTTTAACACTTTCAGGCGAGTGACATTGAATTTTTGAGCACCTGATCGTAGGTGGCTGTCGGTAAGTCCAGACAAGTGACACAGCGTCACACTATCACACGTGAGCGTTCCAAGTCTAGCCATTCTTTAAGTAAACGCCCTGTTAAGTGTAAAACTAAACGATGTATATATATATATATATATATATATATATATATATATATATATATAACAGTGCTACATTACAATAGCATGGTGATACTATACTAAAGACAAGTTTACTAAACGATACTTGCACGACCAAGCTCATCGATAGTACTTTATGTGATTAAAAAATATGAGCAATATCCACTTTAGCAGAGCACAGGACATATAAACTGATTGAATGATATGACTGATTAATAACCTTATTCAACATCTGTGATAAATAACAGGTATGACTCCGGAAATGACAAGCCAAATTATTATTCAAAATATATTATATTACGAACAGTGCAAAATACAAAAACGATCGCTTTTCATGTTCTACGAAAATAAAACTGAATGCTTAAATTGTTTTTCAAAATTTTATTATTAAATGTGAGATATCGTTAAATTAAAATGAAAATTTTCAAAAATACAGCATTCATATGCAATAAATTACGAATTAGTAAATAAGTTGTAATTCCTAAGCATAGAGTATATCAAGAAACAAAAACTACGATAACATTTTAGCACATCTATTCAGTTTCTTATCATGCATACAATACAATCATACAATACAAGAAGAAAAATCGAATAGAGTAACATGCGAAAATAGAAGGAACTGGCAGTCGAGAAAAAATGCAAACGGGATGTCCAAAACGAATAACGCTGATATTTTATTAAAGTGAAAATTCAGTACATATTTGGTTATGTTCAAAAGCAAAGATGCTTTTAACAAAAAAAAGCATATTTTACATTTTTAAGTTTTTCTTGATAATTAATGGCTACTTTTAGTAGGCTGACACATTTGTAGTAAAATTTACACGTCAATAAGTAGAGGCGACCAATACCATTACTACTAATATTGCTACTACCCCCACTACCACCACCACCACTAATACTACTACTTCTACTACCACCCCTCAAAATGTAATGGAATCAAGATTTTACCCACCTACGGGTGCTATCAATTATTCGGGAACAGTAGATGAGCATTAAAATAAATCAATTGATTGCCTTATCTACATTTAAAAAATCTTAGTTTATATTTTAACAATAATTGATTGCG